>BCIT01000001.1:384393-611384 GCA_001600035.1 Holtermanniella nyarrowii | reverse complement strand
ACTACCAACTACGCCCCGTATCGCCCTGCCGTCCTCCCCTGTGACAATAACCTCGATCTTACCGGCGGAGACGATAATGTCGTCGAGATCGAAGGTGGCGACTGTCATGATGTTGAGTCTTGAGGTGAAATGGTTCAAATGTGGCTGCAAAGCTCTCTGATGCTCTTATGTACCAGCGCCGCATGACTCATAGAAATGTTATCTCAAGGGATCGCCGATATATTGCGCATTAGCACCTGCCTTTTTCAATCTTTGCGAGCATTGTCGTTCTTCAAGTGGCAATCAGCATCAGCGCTAAAGTAGGTGACCTTTCTCTCAATCCAGGTAATGAAATGTGTTATTGGAAGAACCGACCTTGCGTTCTCCATCTTCCTCACCCGCGGATGCGGTCTGTAGCCTACACTTGGCAAAAGCTGGCGCAAGAGATCATTCCTGGTGTTCAAGTCGAGAATGTCCCAAACGCACTGAGATTGGCAGTGATGATGATATTGTTACGACATGGTAGTTGGCATGCTGACTCGAGCGTGCGTAGTGGGTTGCACTCGCGTGGGAGTGCAGCCATCGAGATAAGCTTAGGCTTCTCGAGTACTCTTTTGCCAATGCACGGTCCTGTCTGTGATCATGTGTCACAGATGCGTGAAGCAAGCGACGAGCGCAAGCCACAAGAGATGTGCAACTATACCATGCCATGCAACTACTTGATCCTCTCCACAACTTTCCAAGTCAACCTTTCCAACTCCCCCCTCGCCTCACTCTCAGGCAGCAATCTCACCAAATCCCTCGCCTCCTTTGCGAAACGTTCCGCCAATTCTCTCGTTTTCTTCAATCCGTCAGATCGATTTACAAGATCCAAAGCCGTCTCTACATCTCCCGGTCCCTCGAATTTCCGTAGGATGAGTGGACCGAGAGAGGGATGTTGTTGCCACGCGAAGAGGGCGGGCGCTGTAGCGAGGCCGAGACGGAGGTCTGCGCCGTCCGAGGGTTTGCCTAAAGATGCTGATGCTGATGCTGGGAGATAGTCTAGCATGTCGTCCACCAGCTAATGATCAGTGATGATATGAGATCGGGTAAGACTGACCTGGAAAGCAATACCCAGATTCCGGCCATAACCGTACGCGACATCTTTGACCCAAGCATTCTTTTCCCCATCACAGCCTCCTAAAATCACAGCAGCTCTAGCACTCTTGGCCATCAGGCTCGCAGTCTTCAAATACGTTTTTCTCATATAACTCTCAAACCCTTTCACCGAAGGCGTCGTCTCTGGTGTGCTCGTCGCACGCAGTTGCATAACTTCGCCTTCAACGAGGTTGGCAATGACTGTTGCTAACAGCTCAACAACTTCTCTTGAGCCCAGACGGGCGAGGGCGACGGATGCGCGACCGAGTAAGAAATCGCCTGATAGGATCGAGAGCTTGTTTCCGAATTCAGAAGGTGCAGAGGGTGCACCGCGTCGGAGGGGAGAAGTGTCGATGACATCGTCATGGAGAAGGGAAGCGACGTGGATCATTTCTGTTATGGATGCCAGGCGACGCTGAGTGGGAAGAATGATGGGTTGCGATGGGTCATATGGTTCTAGTGGTGTAGATGGAGAAGAAGTCGATGTAGATATAGAAGGTGAAGAGTAGTTGGGTATTCTAAACGGCTCTGCAAAGACCATCTCTCCGCCCTTTTCACGACCCATGCTCTCTGGATTCCAATCGTTCAGTACACCACCCTGCTGCGTCAGAGCATCATCCACACCCTGACCCTCAGCCACCGCCTCTCTTCTCCGTCGTTCCCATTCCTCTCCTCCTAACCCATTCGTCGCCTGCGCCATCAACAGTACCAACAGCGGCCTCAGATGCTTTCCTTCCGCCTGGAAGTAGTATTTGGCAACTGCATCCAAAGCAGGATGTGATGAACCAAGCAAGTGAAAGAGTGATGATTTGAGTGAACCGAGTTCGTGGCTGATTGCTTGGAGTGGATCTGAACGGCGCGATGCGGCCGATGCAGGCGCTACGACGGAGTGAGCCGTCTCTGTCGCCTCTGCCCATGCGCTCTGAGCACCCTGAACAGCCGATGAAGAGAAAGGCGAGCTCACAACAACTTGCCTCGTCGTCCGTCCAACACCTCTTGAAACGCCCTGAGCTCGTCTCGTACAGCACCGAGAGAGCATATTTTTGGTATCAGCAAGCAGCGATGAGTCTTATCTATCCTCTTGTGGGATTTCCTATGCTCTAGGATTCTCTGGTTGACTGTCGATGGTGATAAAGTGGTGAGATTGCTTGGTTTTAAAAAGTTGGACGGTGATCTCGCATGCCGCGTATCTCGGTTTGATCCCGTTCATGCTCACGTTCAGGCACACAATAATTCTGAAAGTCGGTGTTGCAGCTCTGAACGACCAAAGGTATACAACGTCAACGAGAGGAGATAGGTCTTTGGCAAGGTTATAGATCACAAAGGGAAAGGTGAACGTGACACTCTCATCCAATCGACAATGCCGTCCGGTAAGTCCAATTTGGTGCAGAGATCATGACTGACCAACAGCTTTCAATGCTTTTCCAACTTCGAGGCCATTGCCACCAGACGATATCGATGCAGCCGTGTCAGACTCGGGATCAGAGTCTTCTGACTCAGAAGACGTGACCGAAGATGAAGATGGAGTCGAGCTTACGCCGGCTTTGGATGCTGCCATTCTGAGAACACTTGGCATGATTCGGCGCAAGGAGGGTGTCTATGGGAATGAGCAGGTTCTGCAAGGTGAGCGACTACGCTCTGGAAGGCGAAAGCTTATGATCAGAGCAACTCGAGGCGAGCTCGGCCAAGGCAAAGGGTCTACACCTTCCAGAACCAAAGACCAAAGAAAAGCCATTCAGACTACAAGACCATCAGCGCGCTCACTTGCTCTCAACAATTGCCAAGCCCTCTTCATCATCCACACCAGCCGCGTTCGAAGAGCCCGAACCACTGACAAACGTCCAGTCAGAGCGTCTGCTGCGCCAAGAAGCTCTCGAAGCGTTCAAGTCGTTCGGCGCTGACGAGAGCGAAGGCGAAGAGGAAGATGGCTTTTTGAAGAAACGCGTCAAATCGGAACATGAAATCAAAGAGGAAGAGGCGGCTTATCGCCAATTCTTACTTGAGAGTGGCGGTGGCGAGGACGAGGTTCGCAAAGCGCTTGGATTGCAGCCGAAGAATGTGGTTGTGGAGAACGACGAAGAGAGCGACGATGAGAATAGCGACGACGAGGACAGTGACGATGGCGAAGTCATCGATGGGCTGAATTCGGCTGTTGGCACGTCGGCAGCACCGACGCAGACCAAGTCGAAAAAGCCCAAGCAGTCGAACGACGATTTCCTCATGAAGTGAGTCTTTCTTCTGCCATGGCTTGAACTGACATGGATAGCTATATCTTGAACCGAGGATGGATTGATCGCTCTGAAGAGCATGTCCCTACGTATGATGAAGTCGTCGCTGTCAAGCCCAAGGCTGTTGCAGCCACACCTGCTCCTGCAGGTCCTTGGGGCGCGCTCGACGAGGATGAGGACTTCGAGGACAAGGCTGAAGAATTCGAAACGGCTTACAACTTCCGCTTCGAAGAGCCGTCAGTACCTATCCTCACTCACAGCACGAGCTGACTCTCACAGCGGAGCAGCCGAGATCCCATCTCACCCACGCCAAATCGCAACCCTAGTCCGCCGACCAGACGACGCGCGCAAGACTAAACGTGCAGCCCGCGCGGAGCGCAAAGCAGCCGAAAAAGTCAAGCGCGAAGAAGGCACTCGCGCCCTCAAGGGTGAAAAGCGCCGAGAAATGGAGAGGCAAATTGCGGTTCTCAAGCGCGAAACGAGTGCCAAAGGCGCTGATTGGACCAAGATTGAAGAGATGCTTGAAGGTGATTGGGATGAGGCCAAGTTTGAAGGTGCTTTGCAGAGTATCTATGAAGCTGATGGCGAGGTGTGTGCTTTCGAGTTATTGTGGTTTGGAGGTGCTGATTGACAGGATGATGAGAAGCCGACTTGGAATGACGATGATGAAGAAGGGATGCCTGACGGTGATGCTGAGGGTGAAGAGGCTGAGGCGTATCCTGACATGGACGATGAAGATGCGCCTATCAACATGGTTCGTAGTGTCGACTGTTGACTGCCGCTGACTGCAGGATGCCGACTTCCTCGCCGTCGAAGAATCCAAAGCCAAGAAGCGAAGAGATCGCAAAGGCAAAGCGCGCGCCGAGAAGGAGATCAAGCCCTTGGAGGAAGAGGACAGTCTGACGGTGCAGGAAAAGGCTGCCAAAGTCAAGGATGCCATGGACGAGTACCGCAAGCTCGATCACGAGGACATGGTACGCTGACCTCACTTCAAGAGACAGGCTGACACTTCCTAGATCGGCGATTTACCCACTCGGTTCAAGTACACGCCGTCTGCAAAGACTGCCTACGGCTTGACACCAGTCGAAATCCTGCTTGCCACAGATGCCGAATTAAACGCTTTAGTGGGTATCAAGCACATGGCACCTTATCGGCATGGAGGTCTTGGAACCGCCGGCAAAGGTATGGGCCAGCGAGTGCGCGCTTTGAAAGAGACACTTGCGGAGCGCAAATGGGGCGAAGAAGTACCTGACGAGCGTACTGTTGCTCAACAGGCCAAACAGAGGCCTCGTGATTCTGGCTACGCCGCGAGACAAGGTGATGGTGAGCCAAAGGCAGGCAAGCGTAAAGGAAAGAAGGAGAGGACGAGAGCCAAGCTTGCTGAAGGTGAAGTCGCACCCGCCGCGGTAACCGAGGCACTCAAAACTTCCACGCCTGTCAAGCGCAAAGCTGAAGAGGCGCCTCCTGCCGCTGAAGCGTCAAATATCATTGTCGGGGATGGCGAGGGACGGAAGCGCAAGCGCAAGAAGAAAGCACACGCGCAATAGTCCAAGATGCATAGCATTTCGTACCCGTTACACCTCTAAAAGTCATTCCATTGCTCCTTTGCCCAGTCATCCGTCTTTGGCGCGGGCTTGGCGACGCCACCAATTCTGGTTGATGGCTCGGGTGTGTCCCAAGCCTCGAAAAAGTCATCATCGTCCTTCTTGCCCCCGTGCGGCGACAAGGCGCCACCCTCAGCTCGGTCAAGCTGACCGTAGCCTGCCCCTCGTTGGCCTCCACCGTTCAAGCCCAGCTTTCCAAGCTGCTCGTTCAAGTCAACTCCGCCCTGCTTCTTTGCAAGATCATTCACGCCCTCCCAGCCCTCCCCAGCACGTTGTGTGAGCCACCCAGTGGCCCCACGAGCACCGTCAAGGACCTTGCGAAGATCATCGTTACCGTTGGCAACTTCTTGTGCGCGAGTTACGCCCGGCTTGAGCACGCTCTCGTTGATGGTGGCTGATGCTGCACCGATGGCACTGGCGAACAGACCCCAGCCCTTGGTGAGCGCCTTGGCGGGATCCCGCTGCAAGTCGTCGAAAGTGGGAATGGCATGCGATGACAACGCATGCGCAGGATGAGCAGAGTAAGCCGCGTCAGGCTCGGGTGCCGAGCCAAAGCCACCGTACTTGCCACCTTTGACATTAGTCTTGATCTCAGACAGCTCCACAACCTACCTTGCGAAGGTGGCAGATCATCAGGACGCGTCGCATTACGCTCCCCAAGGCCAGAGAAGAATGCCTCGTTACCGCCGCCCTGTCTCTCTCCAGCTTCTTGAGCAAATGGTGAAGCGGAGCGAGCGTTGGCGCCTGAAGCACGCGACTTGCGAGTCGCTTGAGCAGATGAAGGCCTCGATGTGGGGGGAGGAGCAGCTGACTTGGACCACTCCTGAGGAGGTTCTGCGCAAGCAGCAGCAAGCTACGATCAGCCCTGTACACATTGCAAACCCACCTTCTCCCGGTACTGTGTAGCGGCCCAAGAGTTGTATTTCTCAATCATGCCCATGCTTGGGCTGTAGCCACCTTCAGGACCATAGGAAGCCATGAACTCCTTGAAAGCCTCATTGCCTCCAAGCTATCGGTCAGTGATTACATTCAAGTCAACTGGCACCCACCTTCATCTTCTTGAACTGCTCCTCGGACCACTTGTCCATGGTGATACTGCGCACAAACGAAATATGCACGCCAAATCCTACTTATCAGCATCACTTATCGCATTGAAAGGCGGATGCTGACCTCTGTGTACTCCCGAGCATTCCAGGCAGATGAAGGTACCAAAGCTCACTGAAGCCCATTGCGGGCTCGGCGCATTGCAGTCAACACAAACTGTTTTGCATCAGTCAAGCATGCTTTATCACGTACGCTTGTTTGCGCCCTGGCTCATGAGTGCAATGAGTTCCTTCTTCTGGTACGCTTCCGCCATGTTTACGGATCACAGTCAACAAGCTTAGAGGATGTCCTTCGAAGAACCGCTGATCACTTGGCCAACGCGTCTATCTGATCCCGTCCCGCCAGGTGGGCATGTGCGAAACCCGCATCCATGCATGATTTTGACTAGAGCTACAAATGGGAAAGCAAGCCACTACGCTCAGAACTGGTTGATGGTCATCCCTGCTTTGCGAGACCTGCCGAAACGCATTCGGTTCTGGTCGTCAGCGCCATCCCGCACGCAGGTCGCTGGACTCACGTTGACAGTAATGATTCTCTCTTGATCAATCAGGACAGCTGTATCGCTCCCAATGCCCACACCATCGGTAACAAGATAAGGCAGCAGCGCACCAGTGACAATCGCAGCCTGCAAAGGCAAATGCTGATCCAGCTTTGTCTCCTGGCTCTGCAAGTCGACACCATCATCAGCCACTCCATCCAGCACTCCATCTTTCTGCAGCTCTGGCGTCCAGATAGTTTCATCAGTCGCTCCTGATCTCGTACGAGCGTCGGCCAGCTCGTCCAAACGCGAGCGAAGTTCCATTTGCACGCGTAGAGGATCGAAGTCGTATACTGCAAGTCGGGTCTTGTCGCGGAAGTCGGGGTCGACTGGCGCGAGTGTCACGAAGCGATGGTGGTAGACGTAGCAAACCCATGCTGAAGAGTCAGCAGTGTCTTGTTTCGCCGCGGACACTTACATTGGGGGATAATGTGATCAAAGAAACGCACTTCAGGAGCGATAGTCTCCCAAGCCACAACCGGCGCAGGCCGTGAGAACGCCAGCGTCAACAGCGGTGAATCGATAGGTGGAAGGTGTTTGAGAAGCGTCTTCTTCAAGATGATCATCGTGTAGTGCGGATCTTCGCTTTCGGGATCTGGGTCCTGGCAATAGAACTCGAGAACAAAAATGCCTGTCGTGGGATCTGGTACGAATGGCGGTGGACCAGAGGAGGCGGTCGATGGATGGGTAGGATAGGTCTGTCTGGGTGGCGGGTCGCAGCGCAGCGTCAGACGGGGTGGAGGGATGTTAAGGTTGAGAGCCGTGTAGAAGCTAGGCAGATCGATCGTGGCGACGTGGATGGCCGTATGCGGTGGATCATGTGGTTCAGGAGAGTCGGGATCAGGTGTAAACTTGGCCAAAGGCGGGAAAGCATACAACCTCAAGTGATGTGTCCAAGACAGCACCGCATCAATGTCCATCTCCCCAATCGGCGCGTCCATCTCGAAACCGCCAGCCACATGCGTCATGACTGTCGGAACAATGAACGATGAAGGCGTCAGAAGGATCAAGGCTTCGAAAGAAGCACTTGGTGGAGGCTTGGCAACGACTGCTAGTCGACCAGTAGTCCATTGCCACCCGCAAATCTGTTCCGAGTTATCTTGATGCCCTCCTTTCTTGAGGACGTAGAATCCATCGTCGCAGATCTGGAACTCGAGCTGGATGGCGCGACGAGTGATTGGGACTGGCCACTGGATGCAATCTTTTGTGGCGAGTGGGTGGCGTTCCAGTGTCGTGAGAGACAGCAGGTGGAAGCGCATGATATAGTTGCCCTCGGCGATTAGTCTGCTCGTCAGCTGAAAGTTGTGAATATACTCAGCGCCTCACATGACTTCTGTGGCGATCAAGAGGTCCTGTCCGGGATCGACTGCGATCTCTTTGATCGCAAACGTCGGCCTGTATTCATGCCTCTCGACCTCATCGTCATCAACACCCTCGCGAACATCAATGACCTCGTCTACCTCTTCCTCCGCATCCTCCCCATGACGACTTCCATCCGCACCACCCTCATCCTCCCATCCAGCACCCTGGCGCATATCATAGATCGCCAGCCCGTTGATATCAGCGGCACTGCGACTTGACCCGATACTGCGCAAAAGCACGCCCTCGAGAAACTCGTACAAGTTTCCATCAGGTTCTTTGAGCTCTGCGATAGTGGTTCTGACTGGCTGCAAGTTTCTGAATCGCGTCATGCGTTCACGGAACGTTGCGAGAAGCTGAGTGGTGTTGGGGGGTTGGTGTTCTGGAATGTGTGGATTAGCGAGCAAAGCCTTTGGGTGTAGTAGCATATGGTTTGATTGGAGAGCATGCTGAAGTAGCAATGCCGGCGTCTCGGTGATGAGATCATAGATCGAGTGACAGAGCTAGAGGGGTAAGCTTGAGCTACCCATTCAACCAACCCTTTGACAACGACAGAGGGTTGCGAGATCGACCTTGTTGAATACGTTGACGAGAATCTCAGAAGGTAGATCTGAAAGTGACATTGATTCTTCGGTTGCTACCCCTGCCGCCATGTTCCTGCTGGTTACACTCATGATGGTTGGAGCTGAAATGACCAAGGTATGCAGACGGCGAGATTAAGTCTTTTGTAGTGACTTCTGAAATTTTGTTAGCTTCATTAGGTTAACTTGACTTGTTATTATGATTTCGAAATGCCGCGACAGACGAAAGGGAGGCCTAGGATGGACCTGCCTGGACGGAGACGCTCAGTTGGTCATTAACCAAGATGGACCCAATGACAGGCCTGCCCATGGCCTTTGGCAAACAAGCCACATCACATAACAATCGCGAGACCTTCAGACCGCCAACTAGCGATGCCGGTTTCGCACCACGCGGACAAGAGCGAGGAAGAGGAAGAGGAGACATGGATCGAGGAAGGGGTGGTCGAGGTGGACGAGGACGAGGAAGAGGTGGAGGATCGTCGGGAGGCGAGCGAATACTATCAGATGGTACACCGCAGCCTCGGATTCATGGTAACAGAATAGAGTCTTCTCCTTCTACGAGTACTGCGGGATTCAATCCAGGTGTCAAGGTGAGTTCGAGGACGAAAATACAAGCCGTACTTTAGCTTTGAGCTGAAGCTCTGCAGAGACAAAGAAATCCAAATGACAGGGAGTCTGCCGAGACGGGTTACTTCAAGGAGAGCTTTTGCGAGGATCCTTGGCAGCCAATTCTCGACGCGCGGCGACGAGAAAGAGTATAATCTATGAGAGCCTTGAAGCGTTGTAGCAGTAAGATGCATTTTTGGGCAGTCCTTGCAGTCTTGAGAAACATTCAAAGCTGCAGATGTTCAAGACTGGCCTGATGTCTACATCAGGTCCGAACGCTTCCGTCACACCGCGTGGGTGATCTTCAACGCTTATCAATGTCAGTTCATGAACCCACTGCTACCACGAGTGAATAAACCAACATAGCATGGAAGTTTCAATGGATTCTGCTGTGGCTACCGCTGTCGAGAATGACGTGAGTGAAGAGCGGGTTCCAGCTTCCAGCGGCAAAGTCAAAAGTAAGGATTCTGTCAGGCAGGTATCGAGCTGACGCTTGCAGACACTCTCAAGAGGTGAGCACGTTGCCAAGTCTCGCTGACAACAGGGGCGATGCTTGTCTAACATGCCGTCGCCGGCGAATCGTAAGCTTAGCGTTCTACAACAATTCTGATTTCAATCAGCGATGTACAGGCGAGAATCCATCGTGTACCAACTGTGTCAAGTCGAGCAGTATCTGCGAATATGACACTGGCAAGTCGAGGTCGAGAATCAAAAAGCTTGAGGAGAAAATTCGTAAGTCTTGATGCTTGTGTTGTGTCCATGCTGACGTTCTTGCCAGACGATCTTCAAAGTCAACTGGCACTTGCGACCTCTGGCTCCTCCTCTCCTTGGGTTCAGCCGGAGCAGTCGGCTCAGGATCTCTCATTCAACACTTTCAATGACCTCGCATTCCTGGATCTGCATGCAGGTAATATTCAGTTCCCGACCTTTGCCTCTCCCCAGACTGCCCATCAGCCACCCTTGACTCCTCATCCAGTCGACATCAACCCCTACAGACTTGGCAGAGAACAAGCAGGTCTCACGCCACAAAATACCAGAATCCCCAGAGGTTATCAAGATCCGCAGCTAGAGAAGCCAGTGCAGAATGACTTTTCTTCACTGGATCATACCATGCTCGACCTCTCATCAGGCTTGGACGGTTTCGGTTTCGAGCCGCCCGTGGCTGCGCAGGAACACGCGTCCGGGAATTTATCAGAGTACAGCGTCATCGGGAACGGTGGCATGCATGAGCCAAACGACATTTCAGTCGAAGCTCGTGATCACTTGTACGTGTTATGCGAGAGAATTGCTAATGACTAGGCTCGACATGTTCTTCTCCAAGCGCCGACTTTTCGGCTTTGAAGCGAGCATTCCGCGCTTCTATGCTAGACTTACCTTGCCACCATCCAGACGGCCGCATCCGTGTTTGCTCAACGCCATGGTGAGTACAATGCGCCATCATGACTGATGAAGCAGTATCTCATGGCCGCACGAACGTCGGCGTCATCGGCCATTCGAGCCCTTGAGAAGCGTTTTCTCGACACCGCAGTCTCCCAACTTGACGAAGCTCTCAGCAACAGTGATCGCTTGTTCGATGCCTTACGCGCGGCAACACTCATCTGCGTATATCAATACTCGCATGCACGCTTTCATCAGGCTTGGGTCTCGTGCGGAACCGCAATCCGCCTTGTGTATTCTACGGGTCTGAGCGTGATCCCAAGCTCGGTTTGGAAACCATCTGAATCCCTCTCGGATCTGACGAAACTCATGCGTGTGAGAGACTATGTCTTGCCGCCACCTTCGGATCCTGTGGACCTCGCCGAACGTATATATGCATTGTGAGTTATTCAGCCAACGCAGGGACGTCGAAGTCTGACTTGTCAGCTGGGCAGTGTTCCAAGCTGATCGCGGCGGCAGCATTGGCACAACGTGGCCGAATGGTATACCAGATACAGAGATCACGACACCTTTTCCTCGGCCCTTTGTCGAGTATGAGCTCGGCCTGGTCAGCACTCAGGACGACAAGAGTGTCTCTTCTCTTTACAACCCTTTCGAGCTCGAACCAACCACGACCAAGTCGATACCAGACTCCATCTTCACTTCCACGTGCAAAGCATTGACTTTGCTCGATAAAGCTTACAAGCTGGTCTACCTCAAGCCTGAACGCGGCAGCGGGCACCAAACGCCCCGTCTTCCACCTCCGTCGAGGGATGCCTCGCCTGGCGAAGATCGAAGCGGAGACACGTCTTCGAAGCGTACAGCAAAGTACCGGACACCCGAGGCCTATGCTTTGCTGAAAGCTGCGATCGAACGCTTCAAAGCCGCGCTGCCGGAGGATCGAAAAAGTCCCTGGGAGAACTGGGACGGCAAGATTGATCGAGGCTATCTTGGTACGCTGAATCCCGAAGTTGCAGAGCTTGTGAGTCTAACGGAAATGACATGGATACAATTGACTTTACTCGCACTTCATTCTCGGATCAGCCGAGATGTTTCTCCACGATGTCTCGTCATACAATCATAAGAATGCGGAGGCGTTGACGGTGGCTCGTCGTATGGTGGTGGTGATCTACCTCGTCAACCAACAACGCGTAGCGGATCTAGGGATTTTTGTCGTGATGATGTGCGTGTCTTGTTTATCAGGTGATTCTTGCGTTGACATGAACAGCTGGTCTTTCGTCTGCAAGCTCTTGATCCGTGAAGTCAAGCGTCTGCAATCTATCGGAGAGTTCTTTGGTGAGTCTTCCGAGAGACACTCATTGGCGCTGACAAACTACAGCGGCTGCAGCTATCGAAGCTGAAGTGGCTTTAGTCATTGATGCGCTCAAGCGGTTAGGTCGATGTGAGTTGACAATGTAATGACATAGCTGAGCTCCATCTAGTCTTCGACATCGCGTCCGCTCAGGCCAAGAGGTGAGTCAAACAAATGGGCGGCACCACGCTGACAATTTGCAGGATGAACGAATACATGACGAGCGATCTTGTGGATTACAAGTTCATGGAGGGCGACGGCTACTGGGAGGACGAGTCAGATGACGATCTTCCAGAGGTGCCAGGCCGCGGCCACGATAATGCGAATCAAAGCCGAGATGTCATAGAATGAGCTTTCACCTGGCTAACAGTACATGACGATTCGTAATTTGGACTTCGTAAAGCACGACAAGCATAAGTCGAGGGGCTCTGCCTCCGCGCCCTGAGCGGACAGTGCGCGCTCTCCGGCATGAACATCCACCAAAACCGTGGGATCAACTTGGGAAGATTGACTTCGACACGACGCAAGTACAATAGGATCAGCCTGGGCAGGCAGGTCATACAAAGCATGGCGGTCAACCACGATAGACTAGATGCCAGAATGGGCGACGACACGTCGCCTTCCTCAGGCACAGCTCATTTGCGTGATCGTCGAGCAAGTCAGGAAGACGACGGAGTTGAAGCATCGAGAGGGAAAGCGAGAAGTAGGTGCAGAGACGCTTGAGACCAACCACTGACGTTTTACAGACATATTGAAAAGGTTTGATCAATCGATCCAACATGATGATCCTGACTTATAGGGGTGATGCCTGTTTACACTGTCGTCGTCGACGAATCGTACGCCTGTTTGTGTGGCGATGTGCTTATGAGTCTAGCGCTGTACAGCCGAGAAGCCTTCGTGCGCTCACTGCGTCAAAGTCGGCAAGCCATGCGAATATGAATGTGGCAAACCACGATCCAGAGTCAAGCAGCTTGAGGAGAAGATCAGTGCGTCCTCTGCTGTTGATATTTGACTGGACTGATGACAACTCCCAGATGAGCTGGAAAGTATACTTTCCACAAAATCACAGCCTGCGCCGTCATTTACAGGTCCTTCGCCTCCTGGACCGAGGCCAGTTCAGTCGACTGAAGCAACATTCTCAAGCTCAAGTGACTCTTTCAACTTTGCTACGGGCGATTCAACCTCTTTCTCGCCGTCGGGTCCTATGAGCTCTCAAACGGTACCAATTTTCCCGTCGTTCAACTTTGCCGACATGATCCCTGAGCCACCAGCGCCCACACCGGCAGGCATCGCGCCCAGCATGCTGCACAACAATTCATCATCTTCTGCATTTGCAACAGAGGCGTATCAGATACCCAGAGGCTTCCATCCACCTCTTCCAGACGATCAAGTGCAATTTGACTTCTCATTCTTGGACACGACTATGATGGATCTCTCATCTGGCTTCGGCAACGTCGACGTCGAGCCGTCCGGAAGCTCACACCGTTCACCTCCTGACCTCTCTTCCATGTCGACATCAGCATCAACTCAATCCAACACAGGCGCAAGTTTACAATCAGATCTCAACTCTAGTCGAAGTACATGGATTCCGACTGGCAAAGCGCCCTCGCTTAGACCGAACCCCACAGGCTACGCCGGTGGGCCCATGTACGAGACCAGTTCTCTGCACAAGCAACGTGTCTACGTAGATGCGCACGCGGACCCAAGCTGCGAGCCCAGGTCAGAACCCTCTCCATTGGACTACTCGTATGAATACACCATTTTGGGGTACGGCGGCATGAATGATCCGAACGACATCCCGGCTCAAGCTCGTGATCATCTGTGAGTGCTCATTGAATGATAACGCGACTGATGACTAGGCTTGACTTGTTCTTCTCCAAGCGAAGGTTGTTCGGGTTCGAAACGAGCATTCCGCGGTTCTATGCTAGTCTGACACTGCCGCCGTCTCGACGACCGCATCCATGCCTTCTCAATGCAATGGTGAGTTCAGCAAGCTCCACCATACTGATTGAGTAGTATCTTATGGCTGCACGGACTTCATCATCGCCGGCAATCAACGCGTTGGAGAATCGCTTCTTCGACACAGCAGTCTCGCAGCTCGAAGAGGCTCTCAGTAAGAGTGATCGTATCTTTGATGCTCTTCGAGCGGCCACCTTGATCTGCGTGTATCAGTACTCCCACGCACGCTACCACCAAGCTTGGGTCTCTTGCGGCACTGCTGTCCGACTCGTGTACTCTACGGGCCTGAACGCCATTGCGAGCTCGCTTTGGAAACCATCAAAGGTACCTTCCGATCTGGCGGGACTCATGCGTGTCAGAGGCTATGTCTTGCCTCCGCCCGCAGACTCGGTCGAGCTCGCAGAACGCATCTTCGCTTTGTAAGCACTGTACTATGCATCCAAAGACTAACCCCTAAGCTGGGCAGTCTTTTCGGTCGACCGCGCTGGCAGCACTTCGACTACTTGGCCAAACGGAATACCTGACGCTGAGATCACGACGCCCTTTCCGCGTCCTTTGATCGAGTACGAACTCGGTCTCGTCAGCAGGCAAGACGACAAGAGCATCTCATCATTATACGAAACCCCTCGTCCCGCGTCACTGGCAAGAAGGCCAATTCCGGACAGCATCTTTACTTCCACCATCAAGGCCATGTCCTTCCTCGATCGTGCATCCAAGCTCGTCTACCTCAAGCCTGAGAAAGGCAGCGGAGCTTACACACCTCATACAGATGGGGTCTCGCCCAGCGAGGAAAGCCCGCCCGGCTACACTTTCCCTCAAGTCGCTCCGCACATGCGCACGGCGAGGATCAGGACGCCTGAGGCTTATGCGTCGTTGAAGGCCGCTGTCGATCGCTTCACGGTCGAATTGCCTGAGGATCGCAAGAGCCCTTGGGAGAGTTGGGGCGGCAAGATTGATCGGAGTCATTTGGGGACATTAGACCCTGAAGTTGCTCAGCTGGTCAGTTCGTCTCAGGCGAGGAGAAATCGTACTAACACTGGCGAAGCACTTTATACTTGGCGCGGCAGAGATGTTTGTAAGTCCATTTAAGATCATGACTGCTACTGACACCCTTACAGATGTACGACGTCTTCTCTTACAATCACGAAAATGCAGATGCGCTGGCTGTTGCCCGACGAATGGTTGCCGTGATCTACCTTGTCGATCAGCAGCGCATGGCGGATCTGGGAATCTTGGTCGTCATGCTGTACGGTGTGCTGCTATTCACTCGACGCTGACAATGATCAGATGGTCAGCCGTCTGCAAGTTGTTGATTCGCGAAGTCAAGCGCCTACAGACACTAGGTGATGTCTTTGGTGAGAATCTTGTCCAGCAGTCACGTTCGCCGCTGAAATTTACCAGCAGCGGCTGCCATCGAAGCCGAGGTGGAATTGGTCGTTGACGCACTGAGGCGCATGGGGCAAAGTAAGCTTCAACTCAGCGCAGGATTAATCATCCAGCTTTCGGCATTGCCTCCATGCAGGCTATGAGGTGGGTCACACGTAGATGCAAAACGGCAACTGACGGTGTGCGTGCAGGATGAACGAGTACATGAAGAGCGACCTCGCAGACTACAAGTTCATGGAAGGGGACGGATATTGGGAAGATGCGTCTGATGAGGAGGTTTTCACTGCGACTGGCCCTCAGGATTTGAAGCCAAGGTAGCTAAAGACGTTAGATAAGAGATCCATTGTGTCGCCACTGTCTATTTTCGCGCGCGGATTAGTAACCCCAACCTTCCCGTTGACGTTCGTGTCCACATCGACGTCCACATGACCCAGAGAGCACGCGTTTTTGACCTCGATGCACCTGGGTAGGGCTCAAGTTTCAACAGCTGTCGCACCGCCGGTTAGCTCCATTACATTCTCCTATGACGCATCCTTGTTTGCCATCGCTGGAGACGCCGGTTATGAGGTCTGGAGTACTTGGCCCTTGAAACTGCTAAGACGGCGAGGTAAGACTCTGATCTTTGTTTGTGACATCGGGGCTGACCTGCTCAAGCTTTGCCAGGTACCCTGCAGATGGCGCTACCTCTGATAAATTCGCCACTGGTCGCTTTGCAGGGTGGCGGACGGTCGCCGTTGTATCCTCCAAACAAGGTTGTTTTGTATCATGATGGATTGGGTCGAGCAGTCGCAGAGCTTGAGTTTGGGTGTGTTATCATTCATTTCATGATTTAGCTGACTTGCAGCGAGAAAATACGAGGCATCATCGCAAGGCCTCATGGACTTCTTGTAGCTTTGCTGAGGAGGACAATGTGGTTCGAATTTGGCATGGGCGCACGGGATAAGCCAGGATTCGGGATCAAGAAGAGAGCGGAGTGGGCTACTGCAGCAAATGAGAAAGGTAGGTGTTTGATGCACCTCGGCAGCTGATACGTAGGTCTCATGGCCGTCTCTACTTCACCGGGCACATCAGTCTTGGCTCTTCCAGGGCGTCAAGCCGGTCACGTCCAGCTGCTGTCACTACCTTCTCCTCCGGGTCAATCAAGCAGCGAGCCACCCTCCTTTCGCTCCCCTATCCTTCTTTGTCACACTCATCCCCTTTCCATCCTCACATGTTCACCCGACGGCACTCACATTGCGACTGCCTCTGAAAGAGGGACTCTCATACGGATTTGGAACACAACTAAAGGGCGACTTGACCGTGAACTGAGGAGGGGCATGGACCGCGTCGAGATGTGGGGTCTGGCGTTCGACGGCGGCTCGGGAGACGTCACCGGTGGTGGCCGAGTACTCGGGTGGAGTGACAAGGGCACGGTTCATGTATGGTCGTCTGAAGATTCCACACCGTGGAAAGCGTGCGTTGTTTTAGGTGTCGTACACTTGACTGATCTTGCAGACCCACAGCCAAGCCGCAATCACTGCAATCTATGCTCGCCCGCAAACTACCACTCCCCAAATACTTTTCCTCCGAGACTTCGAAGCTCCAATATCATCTACCGCGAAAGAACCCTCATGCTTTCTCGTCTGTGGCTTCTGCCGCAGCTGCTGTCCCAGGCTTACGGCCGAAGCAAAATTATGGGCAGAGCAACGACATTGACCTTGGGGATACCGAGCGCTTTGTCGTGTGCTGGATCACTGCAGAGTCGACGATAGATGATGATGAGGCTACACCGAGATCCAAAACAGGCAACAGCCATGAGCGTACGAGCTTCAGCTCAGACGCGTCAACACGCCGGCTTCGCTTCGACCCAATGGCAAAATCGACAAGGCGCTCATCCATGACAAGCGTCTTCTCTGCATCATTATCGCGAGTAGAAACACAGATGGTTGTAATCACTCACGGTGGGGACTGGTACAGGTTGCGGCTGCCTCAGACTCGCTCCGGTGCGGAGTCAGACGATGGCGAGGAACGCCGGTCTAGTCACGTCGAGTGCGAGCTGATAGAGTACAGAAGGCTCGGTATAGGGGGCGGTGGATGGTGATTGTTCGAACAGTAATGTCTTGACTGCAATGATGCATGTAGTGTACGATCTACTCCAGATACTCCTTGAGCGAGCCGGTGAGATTTTCGATCCTCACGAGGACCTTCCGGGCAAGAGCCTCCACCTCGGCGTTCTCGTCCTGCAATGTCAGTCGATGCTTCTTGTTTAAGTAGACTAACCTCAAGTAACTCGGCCAAGTACTCCGATACTGTCTCAGGGACAAAGGCCAAAAGCTCGTCGCTTTGCTTCTCCCAGATGGCGTCAAGTGCACAGAGCGCCATCATCCTGACGCGCGCATTCTCCACGCGAGTGGTCATCAAAATGCCATTGTTCAGCTTTTTGAGGACCGCCTCGGAGCTCGTAGATGCTGCAAGAGCCCCAAGCGTCTTGTATAGGGTGGCGCAGTTGGCATCCGATGTGACCGACCCATTCGAGAATGATTCGGCCACTTCAAGCTGCGAGACGAGCTTGGGCATCAACTTCGAGACGCCAGGTTCAGTCCAGTACGCTGAGTTCATCAGCTACCTGACGCGACATGCCTTGTCACTCACCGCTGTCGTCGACCTCAAAGGACTTGCCGAGCATAGTCAAGAGAAGGTTCCACAGGCTAGCGTCGGTGATCGACCCCGCCTTGTAAGAGATCAGCAACTCATCGACCTGCGGCAACAAGATGCCGATGTAAGGTGACAGAAGGTGCTGAAGATATGAGCATAGCTGGGACAAACCGCAAGACTCACCTTAAACTTTGTGAGAAGCCCCGTCATGACACGGAAGAGAACAGACTTCCGTTCGTTGAGTCGAGCTGCATCCTCCGAAGCCTTGTTGTCGGAGGCCAAGTCTATCACGGCCCAATCGTAGAGACGAACAAAGAGGGGCTTGAACGTGGCTTCGTTGAGCTTCACAACCAGCTCAAGGAACGAGTTGATTGCGGATCCCTCAATCTTGTCAACCGTCTCGGCATCCAAAGCACGCAGCTGGAGAGCGTGACGAAGATCAAAGACTTCGAGGTAGAACGCGAACAGGGACTTGATGAGTCCTGGCAGTACAGCCCGATCAGAATTGCGAATGGCGAGACGGAGCAGTTCAAAGAACAAGGTCAAGGACTGATTGTCAGTCCGCATTTCGTGCTTCGAAACTTACTCTCTCCTTGCCAGACTTCGCCGAGGCCCACACGTCAAAGATCACGGGCAGGAGTGTCTTCGTCGGTATCCTCTTAGCCAGTGCGCTCAGCAAAGCCTGAGCGCCCTCAACATCGGCATCACGAGCCGTCAAGCTCATCTGCACCAATTCTTGAAGCTGCTGAGACGCAATAAAAGTCGGTACTGCGCCGACCATGACGGACAGAGTCGCGAAGATCGATGAAGAGATTTGAGGTTTGACAGATGTTGACAAGGAGGTGACAGCGTGGACCGTGATGTTCTTGACGAAAGGAATGATGCGTGGTCCGAGCCGTTTTCTGTGACTGTCAGCCCAGTTTTGAATAGCTCTGCCACTCACAGCAAGACCGCCAAGAGCTCGTAGGAAGACTCTTTGGTCTCAGATGACGGAGCTTTTGTGGCCACTTCGAGCAAGACAGGAATTGTCTGAGTCAGGACAGTGTCCTCCGCTTTGACGTCTGCTGCGGTGACGACGCCCAAGACATCGATAGCAGCGTCGGCGTTGATGTCAAGTCGGCTGAGAATGGCAGTCGTTTCTTTAGCAATGTCGACGACGGTTGTCGAACTTGTGAGTCGCGCTTCGTCTCGGACAAGGGGTAGGCGGGCGATGAGGGCATCAAGACAAGTGGCGACAATCTGGGAAGTGAGCTGGTTGTCAACAAGACGAGGGGTGACTTACAGCTTCTTCCCCATCTCTCAGCTGCTGCAAAATCACATTCAAGAAGGTCTGTACAGACAATAGCTGAAGAGACGCCTCGAGTGCCTCTTCCGAAGTTTGTGCTGTCTCCGTGGCAGATACCGACATGGAGGTGCTGATTTTCGAAGTCAAGCGCAGTACACGGGCGACCACCCGTTCAGCTGACTCTTGCGGGCAGGCCTTGCCGTTGAGGCTTGACACGGCAGACTTGATGTACCGTAGGAGGGCTTGGATCTGGGCTGCGGTGGTCGTGGCAAAGGCCGGCTGCTTGCGCGCATCGCCATTTCTGTATCAGGTCAGATGCGGCGGCTTCGCAGGTAGTACGCACGGTGCGGTGTCGAGGAAGGCAACAGGCTCTTCGGAGTCGAGTCCATCACACAAGCGGTCAACTTCTTCAACTGCTTGCTCGACGCAGAAGAGTTGAGTCGTAATAGGGAAGCTCCGAGTGAGAGTCAGTGGGAGCTCCAGCAGACGTTCGGCGTCGGCGGAAGCCTTGGCGACCTTGCTGCACGATTGGTCGACCATCAAGATAAGGATGGCGGGAAGGAAGTCGTCTGGACCGACGACGCGAGCGAAGTGAGTAAAGAAGCTGCTTTGTCAGAGAGTTTTCATAAGCAGAGACAAAGACTCACGGCGCGGTACGGTGCTTTGGCAAGCGAGAGGCCATGTCCGTAAAGATGCGCAAGAAGGTTCGCGATTCTGCGCACGTCAGCGACTGCAGATTCTGATCGACTTGCCTCTGTAAAGCTCCAACGGGCTACCGGCTCTCAGCTTGAGCGACTCGGCCATAATGGGAACGATCTTCTCGACGGTCTGGATGATCAGACAAGAGGTGCGAGGCCTACCGATTCATCACTCACGTTCTCCACGACTTTGAAAGAGTACGCGTCGTCGCGCTGGAGGTCGCTAGCTCCCATGAAGGTGAAGATTGGCATAATGTTGTGCAGAACCGAGTCTGGGATGAGACGGGCCAAGCTGGCGATCAGGAGAAGGGCCTGCTGCGCTGTCCGAGGGTTCGCGGAGCCTGGACTGTTAGAACGACCGACGAAAGCAGCAGGGACATACCTCGGATGATCTTGACGATGACCTCGACGCCGACGTTGGCGCGCTGCATCTCGGTTGCATCCTGATATTAGTCTGTTCCGACACAGCTGATGGCTCACCGTGATCTTGCTAACAACGACCGACAACGCAGAAAGGACCGTCTGCTGGACGAAGTCGACGCCACCGGGTACAAAATGGCCAGAATCAATAAGATGACTGAGCAAGCTCATCAGGCTGGTCAAAAGTGGGACATTTGACTGCAGCTTGCTGAAATCTTGCGATGAGAATAATGTGCTGAGATGGGCGAGGGAGACCTCGATCTGCTCCTCGTGTTCACTGCGTTCGTCAGCCATCTTCGACTAGTCAACGGCAGAACTGACTCGTGATCAATCTTGCTCTTCTTCGACTTGGACTGCTGACTGGCCTCGAGGGGTTCGGCGAAGATAGCAACCAAGTTGACCAAGGACGCCGCATCCAAATGGAACTTCTCAAGCACAGCCGGAGTCTCCAGCTGAGCAGGCTGATGGCGTCAGTGAACACAAGGTGACGTATCTCAACGCACGGTGGGGAGGCTGGGCAGCGATTCAATGACCACCTTCAGGACAGCCATCTGCTGCGCCGGTGGCAGCAGAGTATACAATCCTTGAGTCAGACGCTCGAGAGCGTGAGCACGAAGTGTAAGGGCGATTTCTGCTCATCAGCATCATGTTCATGTCGACAATAAGAACTGACCAGTAGATTGCTGAGTGTCGACAAACCCGAGCAGAGTAGTCCAGGAAACCGACTCCGCCGTGAGCGCGGGAGCTGATGCGCGGTCATACAGCGCGAAAAGCGCGTCGAGGTACACGGTCTGGTTCTTCGCCGGCAGCTTGGCGAACCACTTGGCTTCAGGGTCCTCGGCGACACTCAGATTGGCCAACACAGGCAAAGCATCAAGCTTGCACGCATCATGGACACGCTGCAGTGACTTGAGTAAGCCCATGCGGGCGTCAAAGTGTCTCCAAGCTTTGACGTGAGATAAGAGGTAGCTGATGATGCTTCTGCGGAAACTTCAAGATCAGAACGGCATAAAGATGAGGAGAACTCACGATGCCTGCTTTTTCTGCGAATGAGGAAGGCCAAGGATGTCAGAGTGCAGGGACATCAAACGCTTGCTGTCAACGGCGAGCTCAAGAGCATCGGCTGAGATGAGCTGCAGATAGTTGTGCAGATCTGCAGGCTTCAAGATCTGGACCGATTCTGACGATCAGCATCTCCATCAAACCCAATTGATCGACACCCACCTGAACGAGTCGCGTAGATCGAATCAAGGGCGTAGATGTCAACGGCCTTTTCTCCAGTGACACTAAGCAGGACCTTGACGAGGGCAACAGCGGCGTGACGCACCGTCTTGGTCGCATCCTGAATAGCGAGCAGGATAGCTGGGAGGATGACTTGGAAGTCTGCGGTCGTCTTCTTTGTCTGAGGCGACACATATGCCTGTATGAAGGCCTGCGCATGACGCAGAGCCGAGACCCTGATGGCTGACGTCTCGGCAAAGAGCCACGTTCGAGCGAGGAACAAGAGCGCATCCTCGCGCAAGCTGGCGAGCAATGAGCGGAGGAGCACGCCGGCAAAGGCAGCAGGAACCATGTTGCTATTGGCGACGATGTACAGCGAATCCGCCAATGTCTTGAAAGCAGCCCCCTGCTTGTCCGTCTCGTCGAGCGAGGCGTCCAGCCAATTGCTGACGCCGTTAGCCGGGAAATCGATGCCGACCATGCAAGCCAAGACGCTGGCGCGAGAGCGGCGAGCAGTACGAACATCGTGAGGCTTGTTGACGATGGCGTGGAGGTACGAGGTCGCGAAAGGCTCGTCAAAGTCTGCGGCGTCGTCACTGGAGCCATTGGCGGGATGAGCCAGGATCGACTTGATGACTTGGCCTGCAAAAACGATTTGTGCGTTGCCAGAGAGACGACGGAGAACGTTGCCAACAACGAGATGGGCGAGGAGACGGGGCTGAGCCGCTGATGCTCTCATTTGCTCGACCAAGAAAGCCATCAACGATGGCTGATTCTCTGTGATGATGTTTTCTAAACGGTAAGCAATGACTCCGCACTTTGGATAAGCAACTCACGAGCAAGAACATAGGCGATCAAAGAGTTGGACTCCTCCACAACCCCAATAGTCTTGACAGCCTCAGCGACCTCAACAGAAGCATCGTAGACCTTGGCGGCCTCGGCTGAAGCTCCAACGAAGAGCGAGTGCAGCGCCAACGGCGAACGAGCAAGTGCCTCCCAAGCAGCGCTAGCCGATGCCCGATTCTCGTGGGTGAAGAGCAGCTGAGGGAAGAGGACTTGACGGTAGGTATCGCGAATAAGTTCGGGATGGCGGGCGCACATTGGGCCCGCCACGAAGTCGACATGTGCGGCTAGGACGTCCTTATTGGGCTTGGCGGCCACGGCGAACGTGATGTGCTTCAGCAGCTCGTGGCCTGGAACAAGCTTGAGGAGGAGGTCTGGAGCGGAATACAACGCGCGAATCACAGCGACGGATATATCAGAGATCCTACTGACGAGAATCTCCTTGGCCGAGGCCAAGTCCGACGCCGATTCCAAGGAACCCTCTGTGATCCGTGCGTACAAGGCCGTGATGCCAGTGACACGCCGACTGACGTCTGACGAGAGCGAATCGAGGAACGCATCGCCGTCGTTGCCTTCACTGGCATGCACAAGCGCTAGCACCGATGCGTTCAAAGCGCCGGAAGAAGTGACGCTTGAGAGCACGTCAGTGTAGGCTTTTTGCAGCTTTTTGAGGAGCGCCAAGGCATTGTCTTGCTCTTCTCCTGACTTTTGGAGCGTCGCGAGGACGCTTGAGGTGATGGTCTTGCTGATGGCTGCGGGCACATCGCGTGCGTCTAGCGAGCTAGCGAGAATAGCTGCGTTGGCGGCGGTGAGACTGTTAATCAGCAAAATGTCTCACAAATGTGATACTCACGGCTCAAAGGCGCCTTCAAGAAGGTTACTCAAACCATTAACAAGTCCATACTTGCTACTCAGAGCCACAAGGCCAGCACCAGCATCAGGAATTGACGTCAAAGCCGAAGCAACAGCAGCGGTCCATTCAAGCTTGTGCCCACTGCTCTCGAGAACAATCAAAGTTGTGACGATGACTTGGAGGGGTTCTGCTTGAGGATATGTTGATAGGAGGGAGCTGACGAGAACCTGAACTGGACCTTGTGCGAGTGGCGTTGCTCGGACGAGCAGGATCAAGGCTGGGTAGACGGCGGCCTGCGTTCTCAGAATGACATCTGTCAAGCTCAAGCACTTACGCAGATATCAGGAGCCAACGGCGTGTCCTTAGACGAAGCAGCGTCCAAGAGCACAACGAAAGACTCGATCAAAAGCCTCACGACGCCCTCCTGCACACCAGTCTTGGAACCCTTCTGCCTCTCAATCATGTCCACTACCAAACCCGTCCAGAACGTCAAAAGCGTCCGGTGCACCGTGTTCTCCTCGATTGCACGAGGCACAAATGCCAGAACCTCTCGGAGTGCTCGAAGCGAGGGATCGCTGGCCGGCCCAAGGGCTGTGATCATGCTTGAGCGAGTCAAAGGCTGAGGGTCCTTGATCAGTGGTGAGAGGAGAGGGTGGAAGGGGGATGTGGTTGGGATCTTGAGAATTGCGACGATGCGAGGAAAGTGCGTTGAGGCGTGATAAGGTAGGAAGGCCTCGAGAACGGCGGCGACGTTGAGTTCGTGGACTCTGCATTGTATGAGTTGTGTGCATCAATAGATCTTGAATAAACGCACCTGAATCTCCGGACAAGCCACTCTATACACTTGCCACCAGCCTTGATGCCAATCCACTTACCCAATCTCCTTAAGCACCTCGTAAGCTCCACATCCAGCTTTGCATTCTCCTCTTCATTCAGCATGAGCCTGTCTGTCGACTTGGCAGCTTGACTGAACAGCTCTCCTTCAAAAATTTGCATGCCTGCATCGAGCTCGACAAGCTCGTCAAAGCCTGAAAGCGCAATAGTGAACAGCGCATCAAAATCGTAAGACGAGGCGGTCGAGGCTGGAAAGAGGTATGATCTCGAGCTCGGTTGACCGTGTCTTGAGCTCAGACGTGCGGCGTCGATGGACGCTACCGCCTTGAGCTGCGATGCGAGAGAGCTCATAGTGAGATAAGGGAACTCTTCCCTGTTTTTCGGTGATTTCTGGCCAACTTGAGCATCCACAACCTCGACTTTAGAAATCTCAAGCTGAAGTCACGTGATGTCCACGAAGCCGATAGCTAGCGGGATCACAATGTCAGCGTAATACGCGTTGCAAGCAAGCTGAAACGTCCAGCGCTGCAACACGACAAATAAGCAACAATGAAGACTGACGTGTCACCTTCACCGTCACCACCAATGGCAGCAAATTCATTGGAACAACCTGAGAACAAGGGCTTCTTTGGGCAGATTGTCCAGTCTGTCTTTGAAGTGAGCGGCTAGCTGCAAGATGGTCTGACAATGTAGCCTGGAGTGAACCCTTCTGTCGTCATGGGTGAGCTCTTTGAACTTGGTGGCACCGGAGATGAGAAACTGAGTCACAGCCATGAACATCTCATTCCTTCTACTCATCATCACCCTCTTCGGCCTCGCCTTCCTCACCAATTGGAACAAACACGTCGTCATCCTCATGCTTGTCTCGTGTGGCTTTTGGATGTCAATGATTTGGTGCGAGCTTTTGAGTGCAACATATTGGCTCTAACAAATAGGTTCGTGATGGAGGTTTTAAAAGTGCAGACCAGCGAAGCGAACAAGCCGCTCGTGGGGAGCATATTGCCGGATGATGGCAGCCTGGCCCAGACACCGATAGCAGTCGAGCCAAGGAAGGATAGATGATGTTATTGAGTGAACTCCTTCCTATCTGCTCCGATATGTGGGACGCTCGGCAACAAGCGGCAGCGGCAAAGACTGATCAGAAGAAAGGATATATGCTTCCCTTTAGTCAAGTGCAGCAAGCTCCGACTCTTTCCCACCGACCTCTTAACCGGAGCAGTCTGGCTTCCACGTACACTCAATTCACTTTCAACATGTCGAACGTCGCCGCTGGAGCAACTCTGCGGGACGGTCAGAGATCTCGAACGGCACGACGATTACGTATCAGTACAACAGACATCCCATCGACAGAAATCTCTTCACACTCAGAACTACCGTGAAGACTGAACGAGGCTCTGAACCTGCATCTGTTATTGAGGACCCAACCAAGGCCTCTGCAGAGAAGATCAGCAATCGTATGAGAGCTAATCTCAATGAACTGCTCCTGAACAGGCGTAGGTGATCTTGCTGTCCGTGAATCGATGGTTCACAAAGTACCGGCATGCATGCTAGTAGCTTTCTGGGGATTACGAACATCACACGACAAGCTCATGAACCCGTTTTGTCTCCATGGCCATGACCCACCTCAGTCTGATCGCTTGAAATCCATCTTGCCGTCGTTTCTCTGCGAAGGCGCTGCTGCACTACAGTTTTAGCGGGTCGGGTCGCTGGAAGGCAAATCTTTAACGAGTGGCGATGACCCCGACGGAGCGCGCATGTTGCTTCACACAAAGGATCAGACGTTTCCCTTATAAAACGTGAGACTGTGGTCAGTGGACTAACGAGTGCGATTCCGTTCACCTATGAAGAGCGTTGACTTGCATGTAGCCTCGCTACACTCTAGCATGTATCTCATCATCGCTGATACCATCTCTAAGGAATGGACAGAGACCGACGAAAACTGTCAGGAATGGGCTTAGAGAGGGCTCGGCAGCTAGCATCAACAACGATTGCAACAGACCAGTTGCTCTACACTACAGCAACTCTGCGACTCTTATACTCCTCAGCTCTTGCACTTGCTCCGCTTTGCCCGTGGGGCACTGTGGCACTGTCGTGGTCCGCCTCAGATAATGACAGAAACGGCACAACTTTTGTTCACGTACAGGAGCTCTGTAAACTTCATAACCATGCAACGGTGACCGTATCAGGCTCCGTTGCCAGCCCGAGATTTTTTCAGGATTCGACCATATGTACTGATGAAATCAATCAGCATCACAGCCGCTGCATCGACAATCATCACCAAAGAGGGATGGTGATCAAATAGGCAAACATCCTATTCGTTCATCGCTTAAGATAGTGAAGACCCTGCGGCATGCATTCGCTAGTATTGATTTGCAGTGTGACCGAGGTCCAAGTCATGCATCAGCATGTGTGTCTGCTGATTTGCTGTTCATCAGTGTGTGCTTGATTATGCATCAATGACTGTCGCCCAGCTCCCCCATTCGCCAGTCCTGCTATCAGCAGCCACCTGCCTAACTTCGACCTTCTCGCAATCAGGCCCTCCAAAGAAGCCTGTCGCTCGCCAAGCAACGAGCGCTTGTGTCGGGAACGGTCCTGTTCACATCAGCGCGACGTCTCTTACATGAAGACCACTGACCAAAGATCTCTCGTTCCACAGGTCGTTGGTCGGCGGGTAGGGACGAGATATAAGGCATTGAGAAGCGGTACTGAAATTTGCGCTCATCGAATGTCGGCGCGGCGGCTGGTGCGGCTGGTGCTGATGGTAGCATGCGTTGTAGGGATTCTCGGGTGAGCGAGTAGACGTCGAGGTGGCCTGTTGCTGTCAAAGCCGAGACGATTTCGGAGAGGTGGGTAAATGGGTTGGCATGTGGGTGATTTGGATCTCTGTACCAGTCAGGTCCAGATGACGACCTACAACTCACGAATCATCTGACCCGGACGCCAACAATGCTTTTCGCTCTCGTTGCTTCTCAGCCCACGTCATCTTCTTCTTCCCCTGCTCTTGCTCCTTCCTCTTGCGCTCCTTCTCGACCTCTATCCCTAGCCTTTGCAGCGCCTCCATGATAGTTTCGCCTCGCTCCATCAAAGCAACAGCTTGCCTAAACATCTCCTCCTCTCTTTCTTTCCGTTGCTTTGCACCTTCAGCACCGCCTCCTCGTTCTCTCTCTTCTCTCTCTTTCTCAACTCTTTCTCGTTCACGTTTTCCTCTACGCGCTTTCTTGATCTCATCCTTCTCCATTCCGTCCAACCAGACGTCCTGCGCATCACCTGGATCCTTCTCATTTTCTTGATAGTCTTCGCCATCTTTCGTCATGACGCCTTCTTCAAGCTCTCGTTTCATGTTGAAGCCCGTCAGCTCAAAGCCCATAGGCCCGTCCAGCCCTTTGGCGAGCTCGGCACGCATCTCCTCATCCTCAGAATCAGAGTTGCCGTCTTCACGCTCCCCAGTTGCCATTTCCTGTCCTTCCACATCATCAAGCGTCATGACCTCGTCTTTCTCTTTGCCTTTGCCCTTGTCTGTCTCCTTCTCCTTGCTACTATCCTTCTTGGGCTTGTCGTCATCATCCGACAATGCAAACATGTCTTCATCCTCATCATCGCCTGCTGCCACCTTTTTGCTCCTGTTCGGCACTACACCCTCTCCGTCATCTGAAGAATCACTGTTGTAGCCACCTGCATCCTCTTTCGCGAGCTTCTTGGACTGCTTGCCTCCGCCCTCTGGCAAGTCCTCCTCGAGCAGAGCATCATCGAGGTCGACACTACCGAGGTCAGTCGGCTCCTCGAAACGCGTTCGTTTCTGTTTTGACGATGACGAAGAGCCTGATGGACCTGGTGATGATCTTTTGAGAGGCATAACAAGCGACTTCGGAGTAGTGGACTGGTCCAGCGCGCCAACGCCTCGAGCTTGATGCAGCTTGCCGATGTGAGCCTTAAGCGACCCACCGCGCTAAGCGTCATGCGTTCAAGCTCAGGACCGAGCTCGAACTGGACTCAATATACAGTAGACGTTTCAACATGGTTCTCAACATGAAGCCTGTAGTTTCAGCGCCTCTGGGTGAGCAAATTGCTTGAAGCGACCGTACTGACGTTGGCAGCCAGCTGCTGTGCAATCTTCTCCGTCTTTGGCGCCGTCATCTTGTTTGGTCAGTCGTTCCGATCTGTTCTTATGCATGCTGACATCCCCAGTGGTAAGCTTTGTCTGAAGATCTCAAGGAGCTGCTACTGATCAACGAGTTCGGTCTCGGCTTTTCCAAGCATTGGGAAGCTCTGACCGGCGCAACGGGTGATGCCAAGAACCCCTCGGCCGTCGCTTCGACCTGCTATGCAGCTGCCATCGTCTATGTCGCTTTCATCGTCTTTTGCGGCTGCCAGGTACGTTACCATATGTCTGTCCTGCATCAGCTGACGTCTTCAGGCTATGGTTCATCAAAGATATCCTCGTGGCGTTCAACTCTAGACGTGACTCCTTTCGGTGACTTGTACTCCTTCATGACTGTATGCAGCAATCCTCAAACTTGACTTGCATGCTGTGCGTGGCTCTTGCGATCAGTCGAGGAGTATTCGTGATCGTTGTACATGTCTGTCATGACAGGCTTCTGGGATTGGATTCACCACTGAGTCGGGAGCGAAGTCCGCAGACGATTGTACGAGAGCAGTGTGGCATGATCTAGCTACATTGCCTCGAGCAGCGGCGACAACAGCTTGCCCATCCCCGCCGCAGCCCCCCAACCCGAAAGTACAATCACAGTCGTCTCAAAAGGCGTCGTAGGCAATAAGACTACACCATCCGTCAGCCCACAACTCTCCACCTCCAACACAAACCTCGCAGCCCGAAACCAGCGCTCATCCCACCAAGAAGTCTAGTCATGATCCAGATCTTATCAGCACCCGTATCAGCCAGCAACTCCAGCTGATCTCTGATATGATGTGGGATATGTCGGAGGATGATGTGCGGGAAAAGACTTGGGAGAAACGATTGTTGCGTTTGAGATTCTGATGTTGACCAGATTGAGATTATTAAGTGGAGGAGGAGGGGGAGAAGCGAAGCTATCAGGAGAGTCATGTTGATGAGTAGCAGACTGCTTTGTCAGCTTGCGGGCCATGGACAGAGTTCACTGACGAAAAGTTGTCTTTGCGGCCGTCCTGAATCTCCTTGACGCTCTTCATTGAAGAGGTGTCGGTGACTGGCTTACAGTACCCAGGCCACGTCAGCCATCCTCGATACGTCAAGCAACAGCTCGCGACTGCCAAAGTGGCGGCATGCTGAGCGAAGAGCTCTGGTATCATTAGTCTTTTCCGCGGTAGAGTATCGCTGAACACACCTATAGTCACCAAAATGGTGTCCTTGACAATCGACAATCTTCCATCGGCTTGGTACTTAGCATCAACTTGTATGAGTGAGACCTACTCATCTGCCTGACGCTTGTCTCGGCTGCGACATAAAGCGCTGCCAGACGCAGTACATCCCACCAGACGTGGTGTAGAACGTCAACACGCTCGCCTGTATCTGTCGGGGCAGGTCCAGACTTTCGAGGGACAGCATGTCGATTGAACAGCAGATGCAGATACACTCTTGGCTTGAGCAGCACTAGATCAAGCAACAATATCGTACGAGGATGCTCAATCAACGGATCGATGAACTGGTCACAACGGGGCTTGCACATGAGCTTGATACATACATAGGTTGGTTACGCACACAGACATCGAGTCGGATATTGGATTCGGACGAGTAGAGTGTATATAAGTGTTGAGCCGGATAGGCACAGTGCACACAGACGGGCATGTCCACCCTCTTTTCTCGTCCGTTCTGACCGCGCTGCCCCTAATCTGCAGCTGGCTCAGTCAAACGTGCGCTGCTTCTCGCACGTTCATGCAATCCTTTGAGAGTTTCTTTACCTGCGTCAAAAGCAGCAGCTGGTTATTCCATGAAGTTTGCTTTGATCCACCTCGAACCGGCGCGGCGAGCTTTGATTCCAGGCTCGAGCTCCCGTCATCGTCCAAGGCCCCGTCTTGCCAAGCATTCCTTTGATTAACGTACTACAACCGACCGACGAAAATGGCTTCCATCATTCGACCATCATTAAAGCATTCATCTTCATCACAAGGTCCATCACCAATGAGTAGCCCACCCAATGGATCAATCTTGCAGTCTCACGGTCGTGTTCAATTTCCTGATGGCACGGCCGATGCACCTGCTTTGCATTCAGCTCTAGCTCACTCGGGCAACCATCCACAGGGCGCTGGCTTTCCTAGGACTAGGACGAGCTCGAGTGGGGGCAATGGTGCGGTGAGCGGAAACTATAGACGCAAGGTTGGGTTTGAGGCGTTTGAGGAGGCTGGAGAAACGGCGCTTTTTGCGTTCACGATCCAGGTATGTGACTTGCAAGGTGATGAGAGAGTCTGACGGAACAGGCCAAGTCTGAAGGCTACAAGCGCTCTCGCAACACACGAGTCTTTGCCGTTGCAGTCTCACGAGACGAGTCGGGGTCCGATGCTCTCGACTGGTTGATGGAAGAGCTCGTAGAGGATGGTGACGAGGTGGTCGCGATCAGAGTTATTGAGCTGGACGAGGGAGGTGGGTGCTGCTCTTTCTGAGAATCAAGACTGACGAACGAGAACGAACGTCGGCCCATGCACAAGACGAGCTGAGAGAAGACGCAAAGGAGTTACTGGATGAGATTCTCGCAAAGAACGACGAGACCGAGGGTCGCAAGATCAGTGTCATTGTCGAATTTGTTGCTGGTAAAGTCACCGACTCGCTGCTCAAGATGATTGCACTGTATCGACCGGACTGTGAGTGACGCGAAAGGCTGAAGTGGCAGCGCTGACCGTTTAGCTCTCGTAGTCGGCACCAAGGGCGAGAGAAGCAGGTTGCAAGTCTGGGGCAAAGCTCTTGGAGGTGAGTTCCTTTGCAAGCGGGTACTCCGCTGACAAGCAGCTCCTGGCATGGGTTCAGTCTCCCGTTTCGCAGTCTCGCATTCGCCCGTCCCAGTCATCGTCGTCCGACCCGAACGCAAAGTCAAAAAGACCCTCACCAAGCGTCAAAAGAATCCTAAACGTGGTCAGTACGCCGCCCTGGTAGGCAGCAACGGTCTCTCTCTCTCGCGATCGCGCAGTCGCTCCGTAGGTGGGCTGAGTGAAGGAGCCATCTCGAATTAAAGAAGGCACTACATCGTTGTACAATACAGTGTATGTATAGAATCCCTCTTCCTTATTGTCCTCCCATACCTTCTTGTTGTGCATTGTGCATCGCTCGACGACGATGCAGGAACCTGTCAGGTGAGTATTGATTCATGGTCGCACGCGCAGCAGCTTACCATCCTCTGATAAACGCGACTTCTAGACCTAGAGAGTTGGCGAGCTGCGCTGAAGCAGTCTCGTCGGGTGAATCACCCTTGCCGAGAAAATGATCATTGAGCGCTTCGAGCTGAGAGATCGACAGAGCTCGGTGGCGGTCATTGATACTTGTGCCGAGGTCATCGTTGACTGCGATGGACGCAAGTTGTGCCGCTGACATTTGTGCGGCTTTTGTCGTCTGACGACGATTTTGGAACTGCCAAGTCAGCTTGGCTGTCAAGGTATCAAGAACGATGGTACGTACCCGAATTTGAACACTGCGAGAAGTCATGCCTAGCTTCAGGGCAAGGGCATGACGCTCTTCTGTTGATGGAAAGGGTGTGCGCTCGAATACTTGAACAAGGGCAGCGAGCTGGTCTGGATCGGCTGCGAGAAAGTAAAGTCAGCAGAGTGCCAACATTGAGATAGACGTACCACGCTTGCGCTTATTCTTGTTGCTCGAGTCGCCCGCGCCCATCGGAGCTCGAGGAGTCGACAACAATGGCGGTGGCTGGTGCTGGTCCTCATACGGACGCTCATACGGTCTCTGACGTGATGCAGGGTGATGCATGTGCAGATTGCCGCGAGATGCTCGGCGCTGGTACGCAGCAGTGTCGAAAAGCGAAGGCCGTCTGAACCACTGACTGTATGGAGATTCTGGACCACCGGCTCTGTGATCACTGCCTTTACCTGGCAGTGTAGGTGATGGTGAGCGGTAATGCGGGTTCATATTCCCTGTTGAGCCGCCTAGGTCCAGAGATGGACGGCGATTACCAAGGAAACCGGGGTCTTCAAACTTCTGGCCGTTGATCCCGGCGAGCAACGAGCGCAGAGGGCGATTCGTCGGGAAGACGTATGTTGCGTCTCTGCCTGGGACTGCGTTTGCGGGATCGTTTTCGGGTCCGATTGGTTCGAATTTGGGCTGGTTACTGAGGGCCAGCTCTCGATCCAACGCCGTCAACGGGATGGATGTCGATCGTGGACGAGTATCGGTCAGGCCGAGTTCAGCTGTGGGAGGTTAGTCATGTGGTGGAGACACACACGAACCATCTGAGCAAGAGGCAATCTGATCTGGGACTTCACCACTCGATGGTACTCTGCGAACCGTCAGTCGGTCTTCCTCCACCATTGGTTCCGGCTTTACAACATCTGCAGGAGGTGTAGGAAGCTGAGCAGGTCTATTGATGATTGAACGAGGTGTCGACGGAGAAGGCTGCATGATGGATAAAGGTCGACAAGGCGGCATCTCTTCCAACTCTTTGATGTCGAGTTTCCCAACACCAGCGGGCCTCGAAGCGCTAGCCACGTTCTTTTCATACCCGCTTAGCGCCAACTGCCTCCCTTTCACTCGAGCCCGTTTCGTTCGAGTGAAAGGAGGTAACGGTGATCAAGCGTAGAATATCTCGGCCTTCGTTCGAAGGAACCTCAAGGTGCGCGGGCATGCTGGCGTGGCGTAGTTTACGGCTCCGAACCAACCTTTGATGGTCCCTGAAAGGAGTTTTGTGAGATGCGTCAGCGTCGTGGAGGTTGATTGCACTTGCTAGATTGCAATGAGGCTCCTGTGTGCATATGCTTGCAGGTGGCAGGTGAGTATACAAGGCTTGATGCATCATCAGCTGGAATGCGACGGCGACATTAGCAAAGAGGCACTGCTATTGTCATTCGGGGCAATGAAGCCACCAAAGTTCACGATTTTACCCGCCGATCCTTTCGAGTGTTCGATCCTTTGTGTGCCTGTTCCTTGGTCCTGTCCCTTTGTGCCTGCATGACCTTTGATCTTGTCCTGACGTAGGATGACGGTCAGTCCACCATTCACGCCGCGTTCTCTGTTCGCGGACAGGTGGCGCGTTGTTCTCCTCGCCCCTCGGCTGCCCCGATGTAGGCGAAGACGATACATTAACCCAAAATACAACAAGCAACGAAATCGGTGAGGAAGGGGTACAACAAGACGAATGACCCTCGGAACGAGAGTGTAGAGACCATGTAGGTGGTAGTGGATTGGACGAAAGTGATGAAAGTGAAATGTTGATCAGCAGCAAGGAAAGGGGAGGGTGGTTCAAGCCAGGAACGCAAGAAAATGACAAGATCAGCGCACCATCTCGACCTTGATGACCGTCTGTCCACCTTTATCGCTGATCCATAAACTCGGATCCTCTCGAATCTCCGAGATCTTCTGACGTTCCAGAATGAAATGCCCTTCCTTGTATTTCTCACTCGCATTGAAAGCGCGGTCCTGCGAAAGCCATCAGCCGGCACGAAGTGGCAAACGTACGTATTTCCAACCGACCGGATCACCGCATACTTTGCATGTACAGTCTCGGACTATGTGAAGTCCTGTACGCATCTCGCGTTCACTCTGGGTGCCCAGGTCAACGTTGACTCTGTGTAAGTGAGCCTCGTCAAGGTGAGAGTAGAGTTTACGTACAGATGGTGGACCAGGTACGCTTTGCCGAATTGACCATGGAATTGCTATGATGTCAGCTCTGGAGCATGAGGCGTCAGGAATGCGCAAGGAGAATTCGCAAGGATTATGAGCGCCGTCGCTGGAACTGCTACTGAGAACTCCACATGAGCTCGACAGAAAGGACCCCGGAGTGCCCCGAGTTTTTTCGTATGGCCGACACGGCCACAAAGCACTCACTGTCGACATGACACTCTCCGGTACAGCCAAATGATTCTTGCACTTCTTGCAGCCATACACTGTCTCGGCAGCGAGGTAGACTCGGAAGGAGCGGCCCATGGTGCCGTTAGAGCGGGTTAAGTCAAGGTGGCAATTGAAGTATAGGAGGTCGCAGGTGGTGCGTTGAATTGCAGAGACAGCACAGAGAGGGGAAGCAGTGCTGTAGGCGACCTGCACAAGAAGCAAGCGGTGGACAGCGGTTGTCTTGGAGTCGATAAGGAGAATCGTTGGCCGGATCTGTGCGTGGCAGCTGATTGCAACCGGCCGGTCGTCTCACGGCATTCTCCGACTATCCGCGAACTTTGTAAGTGGAGGTCCATCTGATGGCTGCCTTGAAGTCATCTGCAGTGGTCCAGAGAGCTCAATATAGGTTGCAATATAGGTTGAGATATTGTAAAGAAGGTAGCGGCGTCTTTCAGCTTCCGAGAAGGCTTTTTCAAATGCTCTACATCGCTTCAGTAAGCATCACAGTTTCACTCTTGGGCGAATGGCTCATCTCTCCAGTCACTGCCATCGACGGCCGTCTCGCACTCTCTGTTGCTGGAACAAACCGACTCTGAAGATATCTCAGCTTCGTTACTGCTTTCTTTGGTCTTGGCCAAAGGCAATCGAGTAGAGATTCACGATGTCAGCGCTTCGGGTTTGACCGAGCGATGTGAGCTCGATGTCTGGGGACAGATAGTTGGACTTGTCAAAGCACCTTGGGATGTACGTGCAGAAGGTCTCTCAGACGTTGAGCTGACAAGCTAGGATGCCTCCAAATCTTACTTTCTGGTCCTCACCGATGCTCCACTTCCCCGACTGATCTTGCTGGCTTACAACCGCACGGCTGCCACACCATCCATCGAGACAATATCAGCTCTGAATTTGAGTTCTCCGTCGAGATCATCGAGACATGCCGAGTTCTTTACCGGCTTGATCACTTGCCCAGAGCACAATCTCGTCATTGCCAGCCTCTGGACCGGCGTCCTTAGCGTCGCGTCCGTCGGTCTACCCGTCAAGAAGGGCAGTCGCAAAGAGTCTCTAGCCAGCAAAGGGTCTGCTACCATCGAGCTACGGGACTCGTACAACCTCAAGTACGTTTCTGGGATATACACGATTAGAAGGACTGATGATTGCAGCATCAAAGAACACAATCTCGTTTCACTCGCTTTTGTACCCTCATCACACTCGCTACCCCTGCTCGCATTCCTATCTCTCTCACCAACACGAACACAAGTCGTGCAACTACGAAGCCTGACCAACGCCGCACAGCTACTCACAGACCTCTGCGAGCCAAAGGCAATATCTGCAGAAGTCTGTCCAGCTGCTAGACATGTTCTCGGTCTGCCCTCAAGCCTAGCAGTCATCGGCGACGAGTTCACGTCTTTCTATGACATCTCTCCGCGCGCCGCATCGAGTCGTCTTGGCAGCTCACCAGAAGCCGTTGTCAAGAAACGAAAGGGCAGTGTCGGCGGTAGCGTTGCCAGTGCCACTTCGAGGAATGATGGCGGAGGCGAGGTTTGGGATGTCAAGGGAAGTTTCAAGCTGCGGCAGGGCTTTGGGACAGTGCTTGCGTGAGTAGTTTGCATGAGCACACGGACGTGGGCTGATCTTTCAGCTCGGAGATCGTCTCGGCGACTGCTGATCAAGTGACTCTCCTGCTGGGGGACGAGTTTGGAAAGCTTTCAGCAGTTTCATTCGACCGTTCCGCAGCGGGTGTCCCTTCTGGCAAGAGTCAACTTACAGCTTTGGGTCAGACTTCGCCGCCAGCTTCGATCACCTATATTGACGCAGGCTACGTCTTCATTGGCTCTCACTGCGGTGATTCACAGATCATTCACATCGAAGCCTCTGCCTCTGCCTCAACTTCTGCTTCTGCCTCTGCCTCCTCAGCAGCAACACAGACTCCAATGAGGAATATGTCATCACCTGAATCGATTCGATCATCACCTCGCAAGGGTAAAGCTAAAGCGCGTTCGAGCGACGCTTTCGATCAGCAACAAGTCATTGAGCTTGATGGCGGAAAGGAGCGTTCTGAGGTCGTAGATGTCATGATGAATCTTGCGCCTGTCAACGACTTCTGCGTCGTACCGGAGGAAGGCGGAAGTGTTGTAAGTCATTGTCAAGGTTCCGCGAAGACTGACGCTTGTCACAGTCCAAGATTATCACAGCCTCTGGTGCTTCGACGTCCAACTCGCTCAGAGTTGCGCGCAGTGGAGTCGGCTTGGACACCAAGCTTACTGTACAAGGCATCTCGGATGTGCAGAACATGTGGCCGTTGTCAAGTGGGCTGAACGAGTAGGTGTTTTCATTTCGAAAGGTGCCTGACATGCGCAGCTTGGACGACCTATTGCTGGTCACAACATCAACATCTACCGTACTCCTCGAGATTTCAGGAGACGGCAGCAACGTAAAGCAAGCAGCGGCTACTGTCTATCCCGGCCTGAAACGCGATCAACCGACCCTTGCTGCGGGTTTGACCTCCGAAGGCAGATTCGTTCAGGTGACGGCTTTAGAAGTGACTATCCTCACACGGAAAGCCCCGCTGCGGTACAAGCCGGACACACAGATTGTGGCTGCTTGTGTTGGACGTACACGCATCGTCATTGGCCAGAGTAATAAGCGGATTAGGGAGTTGGATCCTCTAGATTTGAGCGTTCAAAGGTGAGTCTAATTCACCAACTTGCAAGGTTTGACATTATCAGTGAGGCTACGACCCCCGAAGAACCATCATCTATCACAATAGAGCCGAGAGAAAACGGTCTGCTGGCCGTCGCTTGTTGGGACGGGAGCGTCTCTCTTTACCGTGCAGACGGTCTGAAGCCTATCCAAGCAAAGTCAGCGGATCTCGATGTCGACATGGATGGTGAGGTTGCGACCTCAACTGCCACTCCCGACCAGACAATCTCGACTCAGCTGACGTCTTATGGCGTTTCGCTGGCTTTCCACCGGATGCGGCAGTCAAACGGAGAAGAGCTCCTGCAACTGCTGGTCGGTCAAGGCGATGGAGAGCTCGTCACAATCGGGGTTGAGCTGGGAGATGACGGCAGCTACAAACTCAGTGAGCCGGGTGCATCGAGCCTTGGCTTGCTGCCGGTGAAAGTTTCGCCTTCTCGAGGGCTTGAAGAGCTTGAGCAGAAGCTTGTAATTGCTGTGAGCAGCAAGCTCACTTTGCTCTACGAGGATCATGACCGTCTGGCTCAGTCCTCCATCAGTCGGCCGGTCCGTATCGCATCGAGGGAGAGGATCGCTAATCGACAGAATCTCACGAGCGCCACCTCCATCCGGATGCCCGGACTTGGGAGCTGCTTGGTTATTGCTGCCGGTCAGACTTTGACTTTTAGCGCAGTCACAAGTCTCAAGAAGCTGCACGTACAGAAGGTAAGCGAATGATCAGCTAGCACGCCTGACGAGAACAGACGGATCTCGGAGACAAATGTCCTATCAAGATTGCCCATTGGTCTCATGGCAGCGGCTTCGAAGGTCCAGGACCCAATCACCTCGGCCTTGGCATTCTGCAGTCTTCTCTGGACGCAACTACAGGCGACATGCTCGAGCTTGGGTACTTTGAGCTTCGTGACTCGTCTACACTTCAACGTGGGTGGATCTCTGCGATCCTACTGACACTTGCAGCTCTTGCACAATATCTCCTTGAGCCGACCGAAAGTATCACCGCTCTCGAAGTGAAGTGTATGCGGGGCAACGCACACCACGAGGGTAGCGCCTTCTACCTCGTAGGTACTGCCTTTGGCGACACAGAAGGCAACATGAACAATGTTCAGCGAGGGCGTCTGTTGTTCCTAAAGGTGTGCTTCTCTTCCGACAACCAGGCTTGGTCTATGAAGCTTCTAGGGGAAGTCAACTTGACGGGGCCGGTGTACGCTGTGCAGCCGATGGGCGATCACGTAGCGGTGGCTTCGCAGAACAAGGTGTGTGCTAACATCATAAGGCTGTCATGAAGCTGACATCAGGTCACCATATACAAGGAGGTCTGGGTCGATGATGGCGTCAATCTCGCTCTCAAGGAGACGAGCTCTTGGGGTTCAGCTTTCGTTGCCGAGCACCTAACTGTCCTTGGCGGGGCAACTGGTCCCGCGGAGCCACGCACGCTGGTTGTTGGAGATAGCATGCGCAGTATCTCGACCTTGCTTGTGGACAAGAACGGTATCATCGGTACCGAACAACGCGATTTGAGCACACATTGGGTCACGGGTCTGCATGAGATCAAGGATGATGGGAAAGCTGTCATCATCAGCGATGTGAGTGATTAGCCCTTTCAAAGGACCATGACTCACGTTGGCAGTCCAACTACAACCTTCTCACCCTTCGTCTCGGCGAGCAAATCGAGAACGCTGCGAGATTTGGGCTGCACGACCATGTGAATCGCTTCCGTCCTGGATCTTCAGGCGCCGCACAGCCTGCCATCGGTGACGAGGTCAAGCCGGATGTTGTCTTTAGCACCGCAACTGGGCGACTGGGCATCATCCGTGAGCTTGACGGTGTACACAATCAAGTCCTGGACGACGTCCAGCGCAATCTTTCGCAGGTCCTCAAGGGGCCTGGGGATCTAGATCATGCGAATTATCGAAAGGCTAGACTCGAGCTTGGCTCAAAAGCTAGCGTTGGCTTTGTGGACGGCGACTTGTGAGTCTGGTGAACAAGAAAGGTGCTGACAGCAGTGTACAACGCTTCATGTCTTTATCAGCTGCCGAGCAGACCCAGGTCCTTGCAGGTCGGGGCGCGCACGAGCACGTTTTGGGCGAATCTGGCAATAAGGCTCAGCGACCAGAGGTTCTTCGGATACTTGAGGTAGTGGGCCAGCTACACTAGTCGGAGATAAGCTATACCGAGATGACACAGCTTTTACCCCTAAGAGCTTATTGTTTCTCAGGGCAGGATCGGCGCTCGACCCTGAGCGGCACCAGTTTTCGGGCGCTGTTGCGCGGGTTTCGGTCTGTTAAGGGCGAGCGAACAGCATGATCACCGCTAATGTATATCATTCGCACTGCAAGGGCACCGCCTGAGGGATCAGCAGTGCGGCCATTCGCTTACGCGTCAAGCTGACTCGACAGGCGGCTCCCTCACGAGGTATAAAGCACCGAGCATTCACGTCTTGTTGCCACCCACCGCAACTGCTCCTCGTTCATCCTTAGTGCACTAAAACACAGGACCAACTACGACCTCTCGCCTTGCCACCTACCTGGTAGGGTGGGAACCCTTTTGGAACCGTAAGCCTTTACTAAAGGCACCATGGCTGTCCCGTACGGCCTTTGGGGCGTTCCCGCAATGCCCCCAAGCGTCGAGGAGATTTCTCGTCGGTGAGTGCCACGATTATGATCAAAGCAAGCAGAACTGACGATGAATAGCGCCCCTCCCGACACCAAGACGCTCGCTCGCGAGTTTGCAGAGCGTGCGACGAATGGGAATCCTGTCACCATGGCTGAACCCTGGGAGATCGCGTGGCTCAAAGAGTACGGCAAGGTCGAGTGAGTGTGGTGGCGAATGAATGCAAAAACTGACAGTGGCAGAGAGACCCGCAACATTATTGTCGAGGTGTGCAAAGGCCGTTTGGGTCTCGGATGGCCATGGAACTACAAAGTGCGTTTGATCTTTCAAATGAACAGATGCTGACATTCAGGCATTGGACGTTCTAGCAGTCATGCCTCCGTCATCCCTCGTTTCCCTCCTCGAGCAACTCGAAGGTTTAGCGGCATCACCAACAACAACGACTGGGGCTGCACACCTAAAGAATTTGAGCGAACCCCTAATCAAAGCCGCGAAAGCCGAGCAAGCCAAAGCTGCAGCTGAGGACGACAAGAAGAAGCAAGAGGCTATTGCTGCCATGTGGGGTGGTCTTTGGGCGAATCCGCCCGCTCCCAAACCTGAGAATACGGGCTGGCCGAACTGGGTTTACCCCTATGCCGGAGCAGCTGGCCCCGGGGTTCCTTGGACGAACCAGCCTCCACAGGGATGGAGTCCGTGAGTTTTCAGCAAGCATGATTGAGCTGACAATCAGACAAGATGTGACTGGCGCGCCACAAATATACCCATTCTCTCGCGCTGGATACTATGGCCTGATGCCTCCTGGCGGCGAGCAGCCTCGGCCCTGGTGGTACACACAGCCACCGCAATGAAGGAAGAGGAGAGGACAGAAAAAGAAAGGGAAGGAAAGGAAAGGAACCAAGAGAAGTAGCTAGGCTTTCGGGATGTAGGATGTAAAAGTTGTCATAATGCTAAGAGGCTTGACCAAAGTCAATGTCTTCCTCGTCATAAGCCTCGATGATGATGCGATAAATGTACGACGGCGAGTGGTCGCCCCTGAGACGTCAGGAGCTGTCAGTTTCAAAAAGACTCACTCATTGGTGACGAAGAGATTGATGAGCTCTGGTCGGATATAGTCGTAATAAGGATTCACAGCCTCGACACCCTTGATCATCCCATCATAGCCCACAACAGCTCCAGGCTCCTGGTAATCGACAGCCCCAAACTCATGCTGCAGATTCCAAGCTGGCGCAAACTTGTACTGACCCGTCGTTACGACGACAGGGGTCGAGTGTGCACGCGCAGCAAGTGCACAAGACAACGAACCAGCCACAGCGAAGAGGCCGCCGTTGGCGAGGACAGAGTGGGCACCGAGGAGGACTTTGGTGATGCGTGGCATGAGGGCGTAGAGCGATGAATCGGGAATGAGGAGTGTTGGGATGCCGTGGGAGGAAAGAGCTTTGGCCATGCTGTGGCCGAGGAAAGAAGGAGCTGATTCGCAGACGACGACGGTGAATTTGCGATCCCGGAACGCTTGCTTGAGAAAAGCTTCAACAGTCTTGGAATAGCCTATTGTCAAGATGATCTCGCTGCTTCGTCAGCATAATTTGGAATAAACAGACTACTCACGAAGAGTGAATATGCTCCTTGGCGCCTCTCGCAACCTCCTCGTGCGTCGTCTCGAGCTCACCGACGACCTCGTCAATTGCCTGGATAAGCACAGGCTTGAGCTTGCCACTCTGCCGCATGAACTCGTCTCGCTCCTTGGAGTTGGCACTCCAACTTGAACTCGCCGCTGCCTCCGCAAAGAACGAAACAGACCCAGCGCGCGACAATGATCGATTCCCTCCAATCTTCGGCGAAGTTGTCGCTGACGGCGAGCTCAAACCCGCCGTCAGAGGCCCCAAAGCACTCATATCCAACGTCGAGCCCGTTCTTTCCAACTGAGCTCTCGAATGCCGCATAGCTACAAAATTGCTGAGTGATGTCTGGGCACTGACGGCTGCTGTTGATGATCCTGGAGATGAGAATTGGAATTCAGTGACGTTGTTGAGGTAGTGTGATGTTGGGACGTGAATACCTGGTGTTGTGGGACCTAGATAAGGGGTACCAGGGGTGGAAGGAGGGGCGGAAAGGTGGGCTGAGATGGCTGCGCGGTATTCTTCGCGGATGAGTCGAAGGATACGGCGGATAATGTTGCCTGCTGCGAGTTCTGAGCAGTCAGCTCTGCTGATTCTTAGACTCTGCTGGATGGCAGAGTGTGCGAAAACATCACATACCTTTTGGGTTGGCCTCAACGAGTCTTCTCCCAAGCGCCTGAATGAGACGCAATAGCTCATCAATGTTGGCATACTTTGCACTTCCAACCATATCTCTGACGAGTGCTGCTGTTGCAAGCGAGACATTCCGCGAGCCAACAATTTGTCTAAAGACGTTAGACTTTGAAAGCTGAAGCTTTGACTCAACCTACCTTCGTCTCAATCTTGTGACTAGAGCCTCTGTCAACCGACTGTGATGGTCATTGGGTGCCTTGAGACGGCGTCAATTCCTCCATCATCATGGTAGCAGGTCGCAGCTCACCTTTGCGTAGTCCGTGGCCATGTTGAGGGCTTGTACACCTTATAATGAGTGACTTTGAATCAACTTTGAAACGGACAAGTCAATTCACTACGGGAGCTTTCTTTTCCTTTGGTTCAATTGTGCTAGATGGAGTAGCAGCGCGCTACAAAATCATCTGGGGCCTCAAGTCGCGACTCCATGTCACAGCTGCAGCAGCGATCAGCACCTTGTGCCAGCAAGCACCATGTTATCAGCAGCACACGGTGAGCTCACAAAGACAACCTACACTGCTGACAGCCCGCAGAGCCTGTTGCCAAGCAATATCAGCCAGCGGCAAAGGTGCCCTTGATCAAGTCACCGTCTCTCTGGCTGCCAAAGCCCGTTAGTATTGCAGCTTGTGTGCCATGGCACTGAGTGCTGACGACCTGCAGGTAGAGATGCCGACGGACATTCATCCGTTGCCAGAAGATATCACAGCCTACGTATGTCAATTTTGGCACCAACTTGATCGGAGCGATGCTGACCGCTCAGTTCGTCTATCCCTTTGCTCTAGAGCCTCACGTTCTCTCAATGAATCCACAACCACACCACCAAATTGCTCAAACAAGACAACAGCATGTACAGTACCTTGCGGAGCGACGAGAAGCAGATGCCAAACGAGAGTAAGCTCCTCTATCATCTCTCGCGTTGTGCTGACAACGTCAAGAAAAGAGAAGCTGAACCGGCTGGCGCCAGGCTATGATCCCAAATCCTTCCTCATCCCACTCTCCAGTAGTCTGAAGCCTGCACCGTCGGTTGCGTCAACTGTGATGGCATCAACACCGGCGGCGCAGAAAAATCAGAGTGCGCTGGATGAGACGGTGGAGCAAATATCTGCGCCCCAAGGCTCTGAGCAGGGAAGCTTGGATCCGATGGATGCTCTGGCGCGGCAGTTAGAGGAGCTGGAAGGTCGGATATGAGGGTTCAGATCATGGGATTAGTTATATCTATCAAACTTGACGGCATAACATGTGGCAATAATGACAATGCGATCATAGTCAAGAGTATGCATATGGATTATCAGTGGCTCCATGTCTTGCACATGAACTCCTATCTAACTTAACCTTCGATAACACCGACACCTACACATACGCTGTCATGCATCTCGAAGACGGCTGCGGACGCTGCAGCAGCTGTATATGAGAATCTATGGCTAAGTTCTTACCAAACTTGAGGATCAGCATGAGTTGCGAACAGAATCTCGCGACCGCCGTATGTCGATACCAGCAACGCGAAGACGGTGATATCTCGTTTAGATCGCCTCTTTTGCCACTCGGCAGTGGAGAGTACCGGCAGGTCAGAATAGCTGGTGTCAATATTGTTGTTGGGTTTCCTTTATTCTTTCCATGCATCATGATGATCATTGCCTGTCCGGAGACTCCAGCCCAGCCGATTCCGACTGCGCACGCAGCGAGAGACAAATCTGTCACGATGACCTTGCACGTGGACTCCAGAAACTTGGTCACTAGCTCACCTGTTGCTACACAAGCGTTCGCATAAAGTAAAGTCCCCTCGAGTTCATCGCCTCAGCCGGTCGCGTGAGATTGCCGTGTTATTGTCAGTGCCTTCTTCCAGATGTCTCGCAGAGCCGAGTCGCCAGAAAGGAAAGGGTTGAAGGAGGTCCATCTTCGGCTGGCATCGAACTCCGCTACTCTCCAGTCACCGTCGAAGATATCAGAGCGTCAAGCGGGGCGCATTGTGAGGCCACATGTCGTCCCTCTTGAAGCAAAGTATCGCGAACTGCACCGAGATGAGGTGCTCCGAATGCAAGACATTCGTTCCGTTGAGGAATCAGCACTGGGACTTCACTCCTCTTCTGCAGGACGCCGCAGCCCGCATGCGTTGTTCTACGCATTGCGACTGCTCGACACAGTGCCAAAAGACCGTGAGCGCCGAAGATATCGGTATGTCGCAAGAGGAATACAATCAGATCATCCAAGACAGCGGTATCGATAGCACGTAGCGTAGAGTGGCTGACCCATAGCCTCAAGTATACTTGGGTTATGATCTCGCGACATGCGCGGGTGGGATACTCGTTGAAATGCGTGCATTCGTAAGATCGTGATGTGTGTCTACTCATACAGAAGATCTCCTGTGAAGCGTCAGCAAAGCCTCTTCCATTTGAGTGAATGAGACTCACCGTCCTGATGATCGCGAAAAGAATGTTTTGAGAACCCACACTTGCAGCCTGCTATCAGCTCCAGTCACAAGAATTTAAGACTCACAATGACATGCCAACGACAGCGACACATTCCACGACTGAAAACCAAAAGATGCGACTTTGCGTGGAAACGACTGTAGAGTGGTTGCGGTGATTGCGTGTGTGGAAGCTAATTGTCAACGGCGTGGTCGACAGCATGCTGGTGACTCACTACTTCTGTGTCCGCACGATACTGCTCAGTAGCCCGTTGAGCTTGTATGTGCTCTCCTCGAGAGAGGACGTGTGCTCCTTCAGCGGAGCTGATTGCGCTGGCAGAGCTCGACGCGGCTCAGACTCAACCATGATGCTGAGCAAGTCAGCCATGTCATTTCTGGGGGACCAAACTACTCACTCAAAGTCAATCAGCTTGTCAGATAGAGATGCTTCGTTCTCAAAGCAGAAAGAATACTCCCCAACCTGATGGCGTCAGCAACGGCTTCCAACGCAGACATCGCATGACTTTACCTTGTTCGCCGTAAAGATGTAATCTCCTTGTTTCTCATTGTTCCCCTCAAGCATGCTCGCATCATCCGGATCTGTCACGGAGAAATCGATGACAAAGTCACCTCCAGACTGCACGGCGAAGTAGAAGCCTGCCACGCGTGAGCGACCCGCCATGGCTCAGGTACCAACCTATCTTCTCTCCAGCACCTGGCTTGTGTCAGTAGTGTGATTCATTCATCGAAGTGTGAAGGAGCTTACCATCTACATCTGCATAGTAGCACGACCTCTCATTGGCCTCCAATGTCGTGGTCAAAGCCGTCCCTCGTACGGCGCTTGGCAGTAAGCACAGCGTCGCGATCAGGGCTATTGATGGAAGTTCGAGCCGCATTTTGAGTAGCAGGCGTCAATCTTCGGGGGCTCGCGAGGATGGAAGATTGCAAATTGCAGACGAAGACTACTACAGCCCAGCTGGATGCGCACCTGTACGTACCCGCTGCTGGCGACCATGGCCAATGCCAGTGCTCTTTGCTACCCCCATTTAACTCGGAGACATCAAGCTACAACGTTGCGACCGATTTCCCGAAAGCAAACAAAAAGCAACAAAGTACGAAGAGAAGCAAGGCGGTGTACGAACACAGCATCTGGAAAGGCTAGAAGACACAATGAGTATGCAAAGAGCAACGAATGATCCGGTCGCACAGAGATGTCTATTGTACGTTCTTTTCGCATGCGTGATGACTCTGGCCCCTGCTGACTGACGCAGCGTCAAGAACCTGTATGTTCATTGAGGAACGGGGCTTCAGACCTTGCTGACATGCAGTGACTTCAACCTCAGCGGGTCTGATCTCTACGACCTGTTTGGCAAATACGGGCCCATTCGACAAGTGCGGTTAGGAACAGATGCTGGAGATCTCAAGACCAAGGGAACGGCATACATTGTTTGTTGCAACATGCCAATCAAGCAGATGCTGACCGTTATCAGGTATACGAGAGCCCAGATGACGCCCAAGAAGCTGCAAAGAGTCTGAATGGTTTCCACTTGTCTGGGCGGTATATCGTCGGTGCGTTTCTGCAAGTCGGAGAGCGAGGTTGATCTGACATTGCTAGTACTGTTCCACCAGCCTACAAAGCAAGCAGCGGCTGTTGTGGCAAAGCAAGAGCTCAAAGCGCGGGAAGATGCAGTGCAGATGGAGAAGCGGAGGTTGGGCATGTCAGATTGAGGACTTGCATGGTCAGTAGAGCGACAATGTATATTATCACCACGACACAGCCGACCAGACGAGCCTTGTAATCGTCACAACTTGCATACATACAAAACAATCTACTCTACAGACAAGCAACGGTCATCACAAGGAACGAGAATGGGAAGTGGAGGGCTAGGATGGACCTTCGTCAAGCTTCGACGTCATAGTCGGAGCCAGCAGACGAGCCTGGAGGGGTGGCGACGTTGGTACGGTTGTACGTCATCTAATGGAAGGTGAGTATGTGTTCCCAGATCGTCGTTAGGCAGGGGGCTTCTCACCTTCCAGTCACCCTCAGCATCGTACATGACACAGTCAATGAGCTTGAACTGCTTTGTCAGTCAAGAGAGCCACACTGACACAGAAGAACTCACTCGAGTGTCTTGAGCCAAAGCCTCCATGAGCTTGAGAGCTTCCTCGGCGGCCAGAGTAAGGTCTCGGCCGTCCATGCGGACGTTTCCAGCGGACCAGAGGTGGATGGAAGTGTATGGCTAAGAGGTCAGTCGTGTCTAGCTGACTTGCAGATAACTCACCGACTGCATGACGAGCCGATCAAAGACGTCCTCGCTTGCTCGCGAATAGGTGGACGAAGTGGTAGATGCGGACGAGGACGAAGAGGATTCGAGTCTCTCGAGGCAAGGGGTGGTAAAGTCGTCAGAGGAGGACATTGTAGTGTGAATTGGATGAAGCGATGAGGTGCTGTGGTTGACCAAGAGCAGCTCGCACCAGTCTTATAGGACCGAGGACCGGTCCAGGCGGCGCGACGGCCGGATGACCTCAAGTGGCGAACGAGTTAGGGCACCCTCATTTCGATCGTCGGACTTTGAACATCTCCTGATAAGGAGCAAGTCGAGCCACAAACTCCATGTGATACTATGCTGATCTTGCGGTGCTGATCAGACTGTTCAGCTGGCGTCTGTAGATTCGCGAGATCGTCCCTCCGATGCAAGTCGGGAAAATACCTTCTGAGGGTTCCGCCGATCAATGATCGCCACTTTGGTGGCGTGGCGCTCCTATCTAACCGGATGTTTTCGGACCTTGGACGGTGAAAGGGGAAGTTAAGCATCGCTTTGAAGAGGCTAGTTCGATATGATACATGTAAGAAACATTTATTGTACACTATGCGACATGCTTCGGATGCTTCAGATGCTTCGGAGCTTCTAGTCGTGTACGAGAGCCAAGGCAATGGCATTGAGTGCACTCCATTGCGTCAGCAAAAGCGGAGGCATGTGCCACGAGCAACTCACGAGGACAAAATGAACATTGCGACATCTGAGTCAGGTCAGCAAAGATCGGCACGCCACAGACCCCCTCTCGGACTCACATTGCAGCAAAAGGTACTTTGCTAGCGTATGCGCCGTGCCAGCCGGATTATACAGTTGCGTGATGACGATCTGATTGGCAGACTATTCCGATCAGCACATGCTTGAAAGCCAACGTGCACAGACGATCAACGTACAGCTGGTGTGCCTGAGAGGAGCATGGCGGTGAAGCGACGAACGCGGTCTTCCTGCGGGTACAGAGCGGTGTGCTTGGAAGTACCAAGGACGAAGAAGCTATTGATCAGCCAGTGATGCACAATTGATCGTCACCCACATGCCAAAGACTGGAACAATGATCACTAGAGATCAGCCAAACGCATCATACACCGCCAACTCACTCTTTCCAATCGTCATAGCCACAATGGAAGCAATTGGCGCATCACTCCACTTTCTTGGGATTTCCAGCCTCGCAAAACTAGCGCCAAGAAGCACAAGGGCTGCTGGAATCGTAATCTGGCCCAAGAACCTCGCAGAGTCCAAGAGAAAGCCCAGAGGAGGGTTTCCATCAGGTGCATTCGGCATGCGTGTCCCAGTCCAATCTTGAGTGTCTGTGAACAGTGCTCGCAGTGGCTGGATGACTGAGATGGGGATGGAGATGATGACCGCAATCGTAGCTGGAGTGATGAAGTTGGCTGCGAGCGAGAGAATGCGCATCAAGAGCTTGGGCTTAGGGTGCGTGGATGCCACAGGCGTTTTTGGTTCATGATACTGCACCTGATCACCATTTCTCTGCCCAATGTTCGACGTTGTCGGCAAGAGCGATGGCCCGGGCTCGATGTCGATGGCGTCAAGACCCGCAGTCTGCGTCGGAATCCGGCGAATGGACTCGATCTGCGACGAAAAGCTGGCCGTCCTCTTCTTGGACGACAGACCAGCACGCGACGCAATTTGCGGCAGGTCTCGATGTTCACCTGTCTCCTCGCCTTCCTGGCTGTCTTTCTCGTCCCTCACGATGTGGTGGACAAGATCATTGCCCACCGGCGCCATGTCGAGCTCTTCCATCGCCCGAGACGTTGGATCCTGGTCTCGCGTTGTTCGAAACAGTCGACGGACTCGCTGGTACCGACGTGCCCATCGCTCCTTGATCGTCCCTGTAGGCCCAGAGAGCTGTCGTTCCGGCAAAAAATCCCATGCACAAAGCTAGAAATGTCAGCTATGTATCATGCACTTCGTTACCTTATGAACACCGCAGCCAAAGAACACTGTCTGTGTCTGCACGATCAGTGATGACTCCGGCTTCCCCACTGACCATCAAGATGAAAACGGCGATGTAAGCGATGCCAAGCTCGACGTCCGTATCAGGATTGAAAGGCGGTCGGGCGCACATGGACTGAATGACTCGAACATCAGATTACGTGTCTGATGGTGATCATAAAACTTACTAGCAGTTGGCAAATTCCCTGGAGCAGGGTCAGCGCCCACTCACATCGCATGTTAGACTCACCCCAATTCGATATTGTTCCCATCTACAAGCGCATCAGCATCCTGTTACTTTCATTAGGGCCGGAACTAACGATCACTATCCCATATTGAAAGTCATCGGGCACCCAGAAGAACTCCTTGACTATCACTGCAATGATCTGGGGTAGGTCAACGCGATCCGTATGTCGACAACTCACAGCTCCCAGAATCATGTACAAGACGGCTGTCAGAATCAGAGGACCAAAGGCCCCAATGTTGTCGGACGTGAACGCAGTCACCATCGATGAGAAGATGAGGCATGGGAGTGAGATGTTCTGAACAAGTAAGAGATGTGACGACGAGGGAAGCTTGCCATTGTTATCACGCTGACACCGCGAGCTCCTTGCGGGGTGAACATGTTCTGCTTGACGATAGTGAAGCCAGTCCCAATGGCGATGCCCTGATTGGGTCGTCAACTAAATCCAGTCTCCACAATTGAGTCACAAACCATCTTCAACATGGGGATGAAACCTGCTCATCAGCGCGTTGCCACCCAATGCAACTTACCCGAATAAATGATCTGGCCTGTACCTAAACTCATGATGGTCACAAGTTCTGCTCCAACAACTCATGCGCAGCTCTGATTGCCTTGTGACTCGAGCTCTATCACCTCCGCTTCGCTTTGAATCATTCGCAATATTTGGAACTGTGCCTGACCGGCATCTTCGGCTGCCGCGATCGTCGGCCGATAAGGATCCCATCACACTATGTACAACCTAGCATAGCAGTTCCAACAAGTCAACTTCGTCACCTGTCGATGCGTCTCCTCCCTTGCCTGCGGTTGGTGCAATTTGAGCCTGCTCCACAGCTCCCTCTGTCAAGTAGATGCTATCGCCGTTGCGCACGGCTCGAGCAAGGATGCGCGCTTCCACCGTGTCCATGGTAGAGTAGCTGCTGTTTAGCGACGAGATCAGAAAACATAGACTGACCAAAATACAGTCGTCTCCCGCTCTTGGCCCAGGCGATCAACTCGACCAATAGCTGGCATCCGTCAGTACGCGCGAGCTTGTTTCAACGTACCCTGCAGTTCAAAGCCGTGCGCGAGCACAGGCTCAAGAAGGTGCACCATACTCGCGGCCGTCAGAGTTAGCCCTGAGCTGCGCAACATCAGCTCTTGAGCTCGACAGCCCATCTCTAGACGTACCTCTCCTTCTCAGCGTGCAGCAAGAAGACTGAGATGGACGTGTCTTTCCGAAACTGCTCCGCCACATTCTTCGACCGAGAGTCTTGATCAAGAGATACGAAGCGAATGCCATTCTGAGTCAATGCAGTCGCGACAACTGTATGAGTTAGCTTGTCATCGACTTGTGGGCGTAGAAGCGTACTCTTGAGAGAGTCGCGCCAGTTGGAGAAGACGACGTGTCGCGCTGCCCGTGTCAGTGTTCGAGATCAGAAGAAACCGCACCTTCTGGCTCATGTGTCGCAAGGTAATGCAGATGCTTGACAAGGAAATTGATCTTGACCGGTCAGCTTTGTTTCGCGGAAGGCACTGCGCTCACCTTGGTGCCAAAGTCGCCAATCATGTCGCTGTCGGAAATGTCCTCTCGGCGGTCCTTGCCCATGGTCCTCAAACGACCAAGAGTCTGCCTTAGTTCGGCCATCTCGTTCTCCTTCACGACCTCCTCTGCGACAGCAGTCTCCGCATCCGCTTTCAAATTGACGTCGAGGACCGACGATTCAGTGGATGTCTTGGCCAACTTGGTGGCAGTAGATGTTTCGTCAGAAAACAAGAACCGTGAGATAGCGCGACGCTCGACTGCATTGGTCAGCTACGATTACGATAGTGTATTGACATACTTGAGGTCTTACACATAGGACACTTGTGTTCCCGCTGTGTACGGCAGGCCTTTCGCAGACACGACTGCCCCGTGTCAGCGAAATGCCATGAGCTTGCCGAACATACCTGGCAGAAAGCATGCCCACATCCCAGCAAAGAACCAAATTGATCCTCGGATGCTCCATAGCAGATGACGCAGTCCTCCCGACGGAAGTCAGGCTGAGCTTGGCGTCTTCCGAGTGACTGAAGGTACTTCGTTCGAGCCACAAGACGCCCCAGCTGCAGCTCGCTCTCGTCAATGATTTGCGATAGCTTCGCGATGTCGGCATGCAAGCTTCTTTCAATATTCGGGGCTTGAACCTTCGCTGTTCAGCGAGAGTGTCATACTCGACAGTCAACCAGGACTCACCGAATCTGAAACGACCTGCAGTGCTGCAAAGTAGCTGACGCGAGTGTTGAAAGAACTGCGAAGTCCATCGACTTCCTTCAGCAGCTTTTCGACATGAGAACCTGCTAATCAGCCAATCCGTTGAGGTGAAGCCACATACCTTGCTTCAATACAATTTGCCTCAGCCAAGCTGCGTGATCGCGGGCGAGTTGGATCTCCATCTCCGATTCCGCCTTGTTGCGAACGTCTGTGGACTAGTCAGTCGCGCAGCTCCAAACTGACCCACCGTTTAGTGCCAGGAGGGCAGCCTTGAGCGGCTTCTTGTTGCGGCGCGCCTTCATGATCGCCTGGTGAGGCGTTCAGCGACAGCTCAGCCAATCACTAGATGCGCTCACCTCACGTTGTGCTGTCAGCTGGCGAAGTAGCAAAGCAGTCTCGCCATCGACTGCCTGAATATCTACGCGAGACACAATCTAGCTGTATCAGCAGTCAGGCATTATGGCCAAGAACTGACCTGACCCTGAAGCCGAGCCTCGTGTTGCTGCAGGAGACTGCGCTCCTCCATGAGCATCTCCCTTCGGTCTGCCAGCGCCGACGCATACGCTGCGAGATACGCCTCGACTGTGGTGGTTAGCTCAGTCGTATGCGAGATGACTATGCTCACTTTCCCCTTGCGCTTCGAGTGCCAGCTGATAGTGATCCTTTTCTGGTTCTGCATTAGGTTCCACCGGGGCAGTGACGACAGCCGGCGCTTCAAGCGGCGTTGCCAGCAAAGCTACAATCTTGGCGCGCCAATTCCAAAGCAGCTCCGCACTGTCACGTTTAGCCGCGCAACAATTTGGTGCACACTCACTTGTCGTTCAGAAGCTCAACCAGCTCGTTGGCATTCTCCATGATCGTCTTCGAGTGGATACCCGACTCGTGTTTGCTTGGCTCAATCTCGAGCATGGTGAAGTCCGTGATGGCTGAGCCCACGGTACGTACTCCACGGCGGGCTCCCGACAGCGCATTTTCAAGTATCTCAGAACGCAGCTTGTCGGCTGCAGCGTAGAACGAGTCTCAAGTCAGCCTTTGAAGTCACGACGACGCACTTTCAGCCTCGCTCTCGCCCTTCATATGAGCAATGTCACCGGAGAAGAATGTCGCTTGATGCAGGATGAGCATGAGCTCACGGATCCTGATCGTCAGTTCTGCTCAAGCTCAGGCTCAGGCGGACGTACGTTGATTTCGCAGCTGAAATTCTGGCTCGCCTTTGCCGCTCTTGTTCCCGAAGCGCAGGATCTCGTTCAGACACGTGCTTGCTGTCGCTGTCGCTGTCGGTGTCCATATCGTTGTCGTCGTCATCGAGTTTGACATCACGGACTTGGCTGGCCTGGCTGGATGACCGCAAGTGGCGATCCTTGCGTTGCACCAGCCTGAGACCCTTGATGGATTCTTGCAGCAATACGATACCCCGGTCTGCTTCGGCACAGACGTTTGCGTACATCTGACACTCAGCTTTAGCCCTTCAATCACACTCACTGTGCCTGCTTTCAACAGTCTAAGGTCATCTCCTTCGTCCAAGCTGACCAGTTGCGCCTTTTTGACACTTTGAGCCAACTGAGGAGATCAGCTTGCAACTCGCGTCTGCTTTCGTTACTGACCTTGACTCGCAGAACGGAGAGCTGGTTTTGCTGATGGTCGAAAAGCATCTTCTGCAAAGCATCTTCCATCGTCATCAACTCTCGTCCGAGATTGATGCGGAATCGGCCTCCATCAAGTTGACCTTGAGTCCGACCAAGCTGACCAACTTGCAAATGGGTACAAATCTGACGCAGTCGCACCAAGGATTGACGGAATTCTGCCACGTCGAGAGTCCAATCAACGCCTGATGGCTGGCCGACTTCGTCAATGTGAAGGGCTTGTCGACAAGCCTCCAACGTCTCCAGGTAGTAGTGCATCTCGATGTCGGATAGGTCAATCGGGATGACCATGCGTGTTTGCGATGGTATAGTAAGCTCACGCTTCACCTGTCACAGTCAGTAGATGGTAGGGGACGAGATGTGAATGCACTCACGTCAGCCTTGGTCGTTCGCACAGCGATCTGTGAGAATAGCTCTGCAAACGCAGCACGGTACAAAGGCTTTTGCAGGCGGTCCCAAAGTCGAAGGGAGTCGGGTATAACTGGCACCCGCAGGAAGCGCAAAGCTTGCACAAGGTCGGATGTGCCTTTCTTGGCCGGTGTACCGGAGATAGCTGACCATCAGTCCTCATTCGCGAGGCTCTCCGCCTGCGACTCACCAAGTGAGAACTCTCTTGGTATCAACGAGACCATTTCTCTGAAGCGTCAGCATACCCGAAGTGGAATCAGAACTTGCGCTGAAACTCTGTCATTCTGCATCTGCACTTCGTCCATGCACACACGCCACCATCTATTCGTCAGCTTTCCTGCCACCACAAGGGTGGCGCTTACTTTGCCATAACGAGAGGGCTCCTGGGTCGCTCACTTTCGCGATACTCAACATGTGCACGTCTGGATCGTGGCGGAATAGCTTTCGCCACTGTCGCGTCTTCTGCGACTGAAACCTGTTAGCACCACGAGGGAACCTCCTTTCACGCTCTACTCACGAGCGCTGCATTGTCAGCTGAAGTTGGTGATAAAGCGTGCCATGACTCACTCGTAAGTCGTCAACACCACATCTTTTGTCCTGATGAAATCGATGAAGAGGCGCTGCTTGCCTAACTCGGACACCATATCACCCTGATCGCCAATGATCATAGAGGTGTCTCCACTTTCGTCCGGCTTCTTCTCTTGCGCCGCTGGATCCTTGTCGCGCTGCGCGAGGGATCGCCAGCCTTTGTAGACGCAGATTCGTAACGCAGGAGCATGCTTTGCGAACTCTGCGATCCATTGTGGCAGTAAGTTTGCAGGTGTCACTACCAGTGTCGCCTTGAGAGTGAGCCCAGCACTTCTCAGCAGTATGACCTACCCCAACAGTCTCAATAAAGAGCTTTGCAGACTCGTCCCACTCTCGCATACCAGCAAATGGCGAGATACCCGGCTCCATGAGGACATCAACCTTCTCATCGGCGACAACGTCTTGAGGTGGTGGGCAGAGCGGATGACGATGTAGCATCATTACACCAATAGCTTCCAATGTCTTTCCGAGGCCTGCATAGCAGTCAGCAGATGTCCAAGTAGGTCCTTCACTCACCCATCTCTTCACTGAGCAGAGTCCCCTTGACGCCTCCCCAATTGACAGCGCCTCCCCAATTGACAGCGGAATGGACTCCTCGCTCACCGTGATTTGTCTCATCTTGAGGTAACATCACTCCCGTCAAGCGACAATATGAAAACTTGCCACTCGATCCCAGATCCAAGTCCTCCCAAATACTGGTCGAGGATGCAACGTCCGTCCGGCCTTCATAATTCTCCAGCACCATGCCCTCGCGGTAGCAGAGCCAAGCGACAGTTCGCAACTGGAATGGCAGCAGCGTCGCTTGAAGCGCCGGAGGCTGCATCGCCTCCTGCAGCGCAAGAGGCAACGCGGGCGCGGGTGAGAGAGCATCGTAGAAACCCCGTAGTGATGTTATTCGTGGCGCGTCAATGATGGCACGCTGAATGCTTGGCTCTGGCGGAAACAACGTATTGAGGATCCGATGGTCGGCATCAATATGAGTTTGGCGTGGCTCGAAGCCAAGATGCGCTTCCAAGCTGATGGTGGGATCAACAAAGGCGTCAACAGTCACCAGCAGCTGAATTTCGGACTGCCCATCGATTGGCGCCCAGCAGATCGACGCAAAAGACTCGACGTGGTATCGTGATGAACGTGAAGCTGTCTGGTCGGTGGTGACTTGGGCTGCTTCAGTCAAGGTGGCCAAGTCATCGAGCCAGTATGTTGGAAGGCCAGACCCTTGTTTCGACGCGGCCGACAATCGACCAGCCATCACATCCCACTGATCGCCTGAGACCTCGAGGCTGCAGCTGACGAGGGCACTGGAGGAGCCTGCGACTACAAACTCCAGGATTGGAGTGTGCGTCTTGGAACGTCTCTGCTTGTTGACCTTGAATGTCGTTGGCTGCGCTTTCAGCCCTTTGCCTGCGAGGAGTGCTATCGGTGTAGTGGGAGTGAGGTTGCCCTGCAAAATGGTCACCAAGTCTTCGAAGCTCTCATCTGTCATCTCCTCCTCCTCCTCATTCAGACTCATTGATGCTGCCAAAGAGATTTGAAGATCGATGCTGGCGATATGATACGCGGACGACGAAGGTGCCAGGACATCATCACCATTGGACAGCCGTCCATTCCGAGAAACGAAGGCCTGCGAAGACTGAGCTGTGTAAGCAATTATGCCGTACGAGATGACATGAATCTTACGCGTTTTTGCCTCTTGGCAGGCCTCTCCTCGCCGTTATTTGCCACTACGTTTTGAGATTCATTGCGGCCAACTGTCGGCGTCGACGTCGTTCTGATCGCAAATCAGCCTCTGACATTCATACCTGAAGTTCTCACCCTGTCGTATTGTCTAGACCTGCGGCGGTTCCTAGAGTTTCGTTCAGTAGGTCGAGGAGCTCTCTCCCATTAACATGTCCTGCTTCGTTCGGCGAGCCGACCGTCGAGGTTGCGGCGTGATGATACCTCTGTGGGAAGACCGCCATACCGAAGTATCCTCACCTGAGAGCCGACACGCCTGTGCAATGAAGAATATATGCAGTGTTGGTCGTTGTAGTCATGAACAACTGCAATCTGCAGCTATTATTACCGTTCATCAGCGTACGCGTCAGGCACGCTCGACATTATCAGCATGTGAAAGTCTTTGGCACTTTGTTTGGTGCGCACCCGCAGCTGCAGCCAGCTGGCCAACCAGCAGTTAGCTAGCTAGTAGCTAGCTGCAGACGTAGCAATTTCATTCGTGACCCTCTTAGTGTGAGGCTCGATTGGCTCAATGCCGGGCTCTTCCATCATCGGTGTAGCCATCGCGGTCAGCGGAAATATAGTGATTAGCTTGGCTTTGTAAGTCTGGCATCTCACTTATACCTACAACTGACATCTGACAGAACACTCCAAAAGCTTGCGCATCGCCAGTTAGAGGACGAGGCTGGCGTATCATCAACTCCGCCGCGCGATGCTGAAGAGGAGGGGGACGGTGTCAGCTATGAACCAGTACCGGTAGAATTGCACATCGACGAAGATTCGGAACCGACGATTCATATCATTCAGCCGTCACCGAACAGACCGACATCGGGAGCCAGCAGTCCGAGCAGCTCGGGCGACTCCAAAGTTGGTGTTGAGGATGATGAGGAAGCTTCAACGGTCGCTGAAGGCGCATATCTCAAGAGCAAACTCTGGTGGCTTGGGTTGGCACTCATGTCGATAGGAGAATTTGGAAACTTTCTCAGTTATGGCTTCGCGCCAGCTTCTGTAGTAGCTCCTCTTGGCACGGTCGTTAGTGGTCCAAAGCCTACTGTGTCGGCGAGACGCTCACATCTAGGCGTTAATTGCGAATTGTATATTTGCCCCGTTGATCCTTAAAGAGCGCTTCAAGCTCAAAGATCTGATCGGTGTCGGCCTCGCTATCCTAGGTGCCGTGACAGTGGTATGGTCATCAAGGGACTCCAACCCAAGAGTACGCCGACCCAGGCTGTAGCTTCGCTGACTTTGCAGTTGAATCCTGAACAATTGCGCCAAGCCATCTTGCGGCCTACTTTCATTGCCTACACCGCTGTCAATCTTGCGCTCATGGGTATTCTGACATTGGCCTCACGGACGTCATATGGTACGCGCTACATTGCTGTTGACGTTGGTCTGTGAGTCTGCATTTGACACGCTCTCGCCCTGCTGATGATGTAGATGCGCCCTGTTTGGCGGCTTCACCGTCTTATCAACAAAAGCCATCTCATCTCTCTTGTCCAGGATGTTCCTCGCCTCTTTCCGCTACCCAATCGCATGGTTCCTCGTCTTCGTATTAGCAACGACCAGTGTGGCGCAGATCAAGTATTTGAACAAGGTACGAACTCACGATCTTCACTTGTCAGATTCACTGACGAAACAGGCGTTGATGCGCTTCGAGAGCAAGGTGCGCCACACGGGGGCAAACATCGGAACTGACAAGTGTAAAAGGAAGTTATTCCGACGCAGTTCGTCTTCTTTTCCATTGCAGCCATCGTAGGCTCGGCTGTCCTCTACCAAGAGTTCAGAGACATCCCCTTCGTACAGTACGTCTCAAAGGAAACCACCATTCGCTGACACTCAGACTTGCAAACTTCTTCTTTGGCGTAAGACGACGGACCAATCTGCGAGAAGCTGACAAATCAGATTGCAACAACCTTCTTGGGTGTCCACCTGCTCACCTCGACATTCATGACGTCGGACAGTCAACCATCGACACCAAGTGATGGCCCCGGTCTGCGTCCGCGCACGAGTCTCAGTAACTTGTCACCCGTCGGTGAAGAGACTGCTCTTTTACTTCCAGTACCTCTCAACAACTCGACCTTCCCTCGGCGAATCAAACTCTCCAAAAGAACATCAACAAGTAATCTCACGCCCTCAATGGGCTCGCAAGCGGGTTTCTTGCTTCTGGCGACCACACCACCCGCGATCAATCCTCTGCGACGAGAGCGGAGTGCGAGTCGAGCGCACGCTCCAGTTGGGAGTTATGGGGAAGCCCGAGGCAGGAGAAGCAGTCTGGATCACTAGTGTATCAATCATCAATGCAATGCTTTTATAGTAGCTCTGCTTCTGCTTGCAGTCGCGCCTCCTCTTCCGCCTGTATCCTCCGAGCTTCCGCAACGTGCTTGGCCAACGTTGTCACAACGGTATCGAGCCCTAGGCCGTATTTGCCGCTGACGGTGACTAGATCGACCTCGTGCTCCCCCTTGATCTCGTCGATCGCCTCCCTGACTCCTGCAAGCCTAGCCCTGCCAGCTTCCTCATCCACCTCGTCTGCCTTGTTGACCACGACGACCCTGCTTTTGCCACCCAGCCCCTCCTTGTATTCCTCAAGCTCTCGGATCAAGGCCCTCAAGTCCGACCCTGGGTCAGCCCTCGTCAGATCAAGAACATAGCACAAAGCTAACGATCTCTCAATCGACCTCAGGAAAGAATGACCCAAGCCATAGTTCTGATGCGCTTCAGGCAGCAAACCAGGGTTATCGCTGATTGTAAAACGCATACTTTCCACTTTCCTCTCCCTCTTTTCACGAGGAAGGTCCGAGATCTTTTCAGCAGCTCGTTCCTTCCAGCTCTCCTCGACGATCCCACCTACGATCCCACCATACGTCCCATCGTCCCAAACGCGGACGACACCGACTTGGGGGTTGAGGGTCGTGAATTGATACCCTGCGACTTCGGCTTTGCTCCCTGTCAACGCACGGAGGATGGTGGATTTGCCGGCGTTGGGAAAGCCGACGAGACCCACATCTGCGAGGAGCTTGAGTTCGAGAGTGAGTGTGAGTGATGGAGGTGTTTGTCCGCCAGAGGCAAGTCGAGGGAGTGTAGGTGCATTTCCTGATGATGGGACGTGAAAGTGAGGATTGCCTAGACCACCCGTGCCGCCACTTGACAGCAGCAGAGGTTCTGCCAAGGGTCGGCTAATGTCGAGATCGATAGTCTCAACAATCTCGATCGGCTTGACCGATCTTCCACGATGATACCTTCCCTCACGCTGCAGCGTCATCTCTGCATCCTCGAAATCTTCCTCCTGCACTTCGCCCATAGGATGCTTGACAAACATGCGATCTCGTCTCCGCTTCTTTCTGTCCTCATCTGAAAGATTCAGCATCTCCTCTTCCTTGGAAATGCGTTCTTCCTCCGTCTCTCTTCGCATCTCCTTCACGACGGTACCAACGGGCACTTGAACGATCAAGTCTGTCCCTTTACGCCCGTGTCTCCATGATCCGGCACCGTTGCCTCCTTGAGCGGCGACAAGTCTTTTCTTGACAGATGTAAGAGATGTCAAGTGGGGTGATGTGGTGATGTAGACTGAACCGCCTGGACCGCCATTGCCGCCTGATGGTAACCCTAGCGCCGATGATCGCGTAGCCTCAAATGCCGCGGAGCCTGCTCCTCCCTTGCCTGGAACTGTCAGATCTGAACTTTGAGTCAATTTTGACGTACCGCCTCTGACTGTCACGATCATGTGGTCTATGAATGATGCGCCCTGTTCCGTCAGCTTCCTTCCTAAATCGTCAACTGAAAATCACCTTCTGTCGTCTCTTCTCCTCTACTCGTTTCCGCCGCCGTCTTGTCTCTGGATCATTATCCTCGATCTCCTTTGCTCTTGCAGCATCTGCAACCGCGCGTTCCGCCGCTTGCGAAGCAGAAGCCAAACCGAAGCCTCTCCCTGGCGCTGCACCTGTCAAAGTCCGTCTGAGTATTTTCACTTCGCCTGGCAATTGTAGCGTGCAGGCCCGACATCTCCCTGTCAGCCACATCATCGATTTCGATCTCTCGGCGACGTTGAACGACTTTTATTTTAAGCTTGGGAAGAGCCTCGACGTCTCGACAAATTCGTGAACCATTAGGCAGCTGCTATCCACGCTAGCATCAGAGGCTTGCAAGGCTATCATACTTTTGTTATCTATTCTAGCAATAGTGACATTTGGGCTCCGCATTCTACAGCTTGAGCTGAGTCTTCGACCTCCCTTGTCATCAGCAGCGAACACAGGATAAGGCTGGGGATTGAGATGTGCTCGTAGCTGCCAGCAACCCATTAGGCAAAGTCAAGTCACAAAGGCGGCTACATACACATCATGTCGACCATACCGCGTCCAACGAGCACAACTCCGCTCCTAGCCAACGTTTCTACCTCTCCAACTCAACCCACCAAGCCACGCACAAGGCTGAGCTCACGCAGTCGACACAAAAAAGGTCCTCATATCCAAGTCATCCCAGCCATCATACTTTGCACCTTGCTAGCGCTTGCTGGTTTTGCAATTTGGGACGTATCCCCTGTAGGCAACTGCTACTTCCGACCCCTTTGCCGGCTTCTTGGTGATGATCAGAATGACAAAGATTCTGTATGGTGGCGTAATGCTGGAGCGTATGCTCCTTGGCGAGCTGTCGGTAGGAGTGGAGGGCAGAGGAGCTTGCCGAGAGGTTGCGAATTGAATCAAGTCACCATTGTGCGTTCCTCAGGCTGATGTATGTTCGCTGATGACAGCTTCAACGCCACACTGCGAGGTATCCGACCGCATCCGTAGGCAAAGATCTCCTCGCCGCTCTGGAGAAAGTGGCCACAAGAGGCATCACCCTTCCCAGACGCCACCCAGAGTTGTCGTTCCTCGCCAAAGCCGATCTTCAACTGAAGGACTGGCGTTTTGATGAGCTGACTGATCCTGGACGCTTTCAGTACGAGCTTAAGTTGTTCAGAAGGCTGATACTGCAGAGCACATCGATCAGGCGATGCCGCCAAGAAGACATACAGCAGCTTCATCCGTTCCGGGGCCGACCTCTTCACTAGGTCTTCGGGTGGAGGAAGAGTGGTGGAGACTGCTCAATACTGGCTGAAGGTAAGTTTCTGAGACTATGGGATTTTGTCGCTGATGAAGAAGGGCTTCAACGCCGAGCGCTTTCGTCTGTCAAGAGACGGCGACCGCGTGCCGGTCATCGATGTGGTCATCCCTGAGAGCGAGGTATGCTGTCAGAAAGCACTGGTACTGACTATGCAGACGTCGAACAATACTCTGTCGGTACACTCATGTCCTGCCTTTATGAATGCGTAAGCCAGCCTACCTCCCCTTAACCGGACTGACCAAGCACAGCGAGCCAGCTCCAGGATCAGTCGAGTTGAACGAAACCTTTGTATTCCTGCAGCCTACATTGGACCGACTGAACGTTCTTCTACAACCCGCTACACCATTCACGCTAGATGATATCCTCCAACTCATGAGCATGTGCGCTTTCGATTCGCAAGTTCGCGGATTGACCTGGAAAGGCTGGAGTCCTTGGTGTGCTGTGTTCAGGCAGGATGAGTGGGATATCAAAGGCTATTTACGGGAGGTCGAGCGCTTCTATCAAGTTGGCGAAGGCAGTGTGAGTGGCATTACAAGTCGGTGCACTGATCTCAGCGTTACGGTGCATCCATGGGTGTAAGTCATGGTGGTGATCGTGATCGTGATTGTCAGCGCTGGAAAGTAGGTCGGCTATATCAATGAGCTTCTTGCGAGACTGCAAGATACCGCTGTTGGTCCCTCGCCCAACGTCAATCGTACACTGGACGACGATGAGAGTACTTTTCCTCGTGGTGGCAAGCGCATCTTCGTGGTGCGTCTTGGCGTCGAGCGCCTCAGACACTGCACTGATACCTCACAGGACTTTGCGCACGACAATGAGCAGATTGAGATCCTGACAGCTCTGGGCGCACTGAAGGTAAGCTTCAACTGAAATGGTGTGTTAACAGCAGCAACATCGACTCCTCGCTACGGACGAACTGCCAGAGAAGAGAACCTACCCACTTTCCGAGCTCATCCCCTTTGGCTCGACAATCGCTTTCGAGCGCATCAGCTGTGATCTTGCAGGCTGGGAACCTGATCCAGGGCTCGTCGAAGCGCCAGAGGAGTCAGACGGGCGGTTTGAGTATGTTCGCATTCTTGTAAAGTGAGTTTCTCGGCTTCAGTAGATTGAGCTGACAAACTTAGCGGCAAAATCTATCGCATTGATCATCTCGCTTGTCAGCAGTCCAACTTTGCTGAGCATGGGCTCTGTGATCTTGAGTCTTTCGTTGAGACTCAGGAGTATGCCATTAGCGGAGGTGACTGGGATGCGCGGTGCTATGAGGACCACGCGCCGTCGCTGTGAGTGTCATGAACAGTAAAGAGGAGTAAAAATGCATCACGAATCGCTACAACACGGTCAAGCATTGAGCGACGGGATGCAAGAAGAAAGGGGAGTACAAAAGAGACGCAGCGAAGGAAAGCCAGATGCGACGGTGGTCAGACCTCAGTGAAGAGGTGGCGGAGGGCGATGCCTAAACACCGCAGGCGCCCGACTTGCAGTAACCGTTGGACTGGTAGATTTGGTTGGGGTCGTCTTGGCCGCCAAAGTTGTCATTCTTGTCAAAGCTGACGCAAGTGGAGAACATTGCGCAGGTGAGGACACCGGGAGCGTGCTTGGGAAGGTAGTTTTCTTCATCGTTGGTGTCGTAGTAGGTGTTGACGAAGACGCAGCCTTCAATCTGGTTGCATGCTTTGAGGCAGTTGTCGACTGTGTCGGAGAGGGTGTAGGTCATGTATGAGCCATCTTGTGTGGCCTGATTGTCAGCGCTTGTATCGATGAAGAGAAGAGAACTCACAGAGCCGACAGTCTGACCCATCCAGTAGCCGTTGGGCGCAACGATTTTGTAGTCGAGGTACTGAGCTTGGTACTTGCCCTGGCAGACTGGGTTCTGCATCGGGTTGGAGTCGGGGATTGACGAGGGAGCGGCGGCAGATGCGGAGGGGAGTGTACCGTTAGCTGAAGCCGAAGGAACGGGAGCAGGAATGGAGCCGCCGCCAGCTTTGGGAGGGTTGCAGCCACGGGGGAGGTAGCCCTTATTGGCGTTCTTGCAGACCTTGAGGGTGTTTTGGCCCGTGATCCAGCCCCACCAGGACCAAGTCCAGGTTGAGCATCTAGGGAAGTCACCACCGTCCACTTGGGCTAAAAAGGTTAGCGGAGACTCAAGAGATCGGAAGAAGGTTAACTCACAAGGTTGCGCCACTGCCAGTTGGTAGACGGCTTGTCGCCACCACACCAAGCACCAGGAGCAGAGTTGTGATCCCAAGGAACACCCGTTGCGCCGTATGACTTCTGAGTCCAGAGGAGACCCAAAGTGCGAGCCTCGACGGAACGCGGGCTGATAGAGTTGTCGTTGGCAGGAGCAGCTTGAACGACGAGAGGAGAAGCCAAGACACCGGCGACGGCGATGACGGTAGCGGGGGAGAAGTACATGGTGAGAAAGAAGAAGTAGGAGGTCGGAATGAAGGCTGGTCGGCAGGGAAGTGTGAGAGCTGAGAAAAGCTGTGAAGGTGGAACTTAGAGTGGATGCTGATTCGAAGTTCAGAAGCCTCGTTAAATAGCTCTTCGGCGGCTATGCATTTCAGGGCGCCGCATACTCTGGCCTCGCTCGGCGTTTCATCTTGAGATGCGGGAGTGTCCACAACGAACATCATATTCTCGCTTCACCTTAGAATAGCTTGACATTCAGGACAAGACCGATTTGAGACACGGGACTAACAAAGATCGACGCGCCACCAACTTTCGTGGAAAGGCCATATCCACGCGATTAAGGATAGTCCGGCTCCGGCTCCGCGGCCGGGCCATGTCTCACACTGAGGGATCGCCTTTACGGTTTCTGAGACACCTGCATATTCAAGCAAGGGTCTGAGCAATCACCGCCTAGGGTCTCGGGAACGGGAAGCAATGGTCGTTCCAACCGAACGCAAGTCGTTAGTCGCTGTAGGGTCATGACTCACCAGAGGCGCTGAAGCCGAATCAGCTGAGGCGTGGCGAGATCATCAGCTGCTCGGAAGCATTCATTTTTCTGTTTAGGGTTCATTTCTTTACGTTCACTACCTGAGACCTTTGCTGCACTCCCACGAATCAAAGTGATGCCAGCCTCCATTCCCTAGAAGACCTCGGCGGATTGGGATATGTCGATGACACTCTACACAGAGCTGCCACTCTTCATTCAAAGCTGGCGCTTGTCGATTTTGTCTCACGTGTCGAGGAGGTGCCGCTCCAGCTTGACTGGCGCTACAGGATGGCGAGAGGGATTCAGCGATGGAAGCGGGACATGAGCGGACTTTTTTGGAGCCTGTGGTGAGCCTTGACTGACCCGTCGCGGTGTGTGCGAGTGACTTGGCACTCTTTTTCGGCTTGGCAGCAGAGCCAATGACGCTAAGAGGGGTGATTTGGAACTTGGGGACGTGGGAGAGATTTGATGCTGTCAGAGGTGTTGTGGCTGAGCTGACAACAGATGATGGCGGTGTGGGTTTGCGTGGATTGAGGTAGTGGTTGATAGGCAGGGGTGTTGTTCCGGGTGGGGCGTAATATGGTTTCTGATGAGCAATGTGTTCCCACTTGGAGTCTTTGGGTCGGGCAACAGCAACAGTCGGCATCCTTAATGTCGATGTCAATCGTTGTGTTTCAAGGGTTCATAACCAGCGCATTGCGGCCTTTTGCGGCTTTCAAGTCGATGGCGTATCAGTGCAGAAGGCGCCTCTCAGCTCAGCGGCTGTTACTCAGCATCAGCTCAAAGGAGGTAAGAAGGCAACGCTTTGAAGAAAAGCGACACTGTTGCGGTGATCTTCCGTCAAAGGAGGTACGAAGATTCTGATACAGACAACGGGTAATGGAAGGCTCATGACGTTGCTAGGCATGGCTTGCTGTAGCTAGCGACATGCGATTTGGGTCTGCGATAAGCGGTTTGAAGCAACTTCGGAGGGCAATTACCCTTGCCAGCTGCAGGACGCCTGCGCAGCTGTGACGACGACGACGGAAGCAAAATTACGCGTTCAGTCAGTCATCTCGAGCTTGTCGTCGTTCGGGGACGGCTCCGACGACGTGAAAAGTGTAAAAAGGACAGCGTACATGAGATAGAAAACACAGAATAAGCCTGACCCATGGAGGCTCCTCTAATTACCGTGAAACGTCCAGGCGGCGCCCGGCCCCTGCCGCCCCGTACAGGGACCCCTTTGAAACTATCCATCCCTCAAGGCAACGTCCGTGAGTTTCAACGTCTAGTGCGCCGAAAGGAACTGACAAGGTCAAGCGGGCATGATTGTTGATCAGAACAATCAAGGAGGCTGGCAGCAGGCTTCTGAATCGTTGCCTTGTATTCCTACAAAGAGTCATCCTACACCTCCTTCATCACGACCGAGTCTCAAGCTCTCTATGAATTCGGCTCCAGCTCCTGGTCCGCCGCCCAAAGGCTCCACCAGTCCTTCTCCAGGTCGTCCCAAGCTATCGCTGCATACTTCGGGTGGCTCCCAGAGATCAACCCCTTCACTATCACTCGCAATCCCTACCCTCAGCAAACCACACGACAACGACAGTGGCCAAGACTGGCATGCAGGGCCGTCATACTCTGCTTTAAGAACGCCGATTCCAGGCGAGGGTGATGACTCGACACTCCTCGCAAGACCGGCGTACAGTGGCGGAGAGTCGAGCTATGGCTATGGTGGCAGCTATGGAGGCAGCTTTAGCGGTGGACAGAGCTCGAGTGGGCAAAGGACAATCAAGTCGATGACAGAAGACATCAAAGCTGCGATGTCGATGTCTGGTCTATCGCTCAACGACAAAGCAGAGAGGGTCAGATCACGGTCCAGCTCGATTGTAGAGAGCACGCCCGATGGAAGCGCCTCTTCGCACTACATGGCTAGTGGTCCTCAATCTATCTCAACGGTTGATCCTTCTCCTGTCACACCAGAAGATATTGTGGCTGTCGAGGCGGACAATGCCGAGCTCTTGACAGCTGGATTGGGTCCTGAAGATCTCGAAGAGCTTGGGTATCTGGGTGAAGGTTCAGGAGGTGCCGTCATGAAGGTTCGAAGCAAGAAGAATGGTACCATCATGGCCAAGAAGGTTCGTCTCAATCTCCCTGTGCCATATTGACGCGCAGGTCATCGCACGCACTGCAAACCCTCTAGAACACAGACAGATCCTCCGTGAACTCCGATACCTCGGAGCCTGCTCATCACCCAATATCGTCAGGCATTTCGGCTCATTCCTTTCAGACCACGACACTCAGATCTGTATCCTCATGGAATACTGCGAGGCGGGTAGTCTTGATTCGTTGATGCAGCGCTTGATCGAGCGGGGCGCTAGGAGTTCGGAACATGTCTTGGGTCGAATTGCTTCAGCCGTACGTCTCTTGGCTTCGAAGCCATCGTTCTGACTGTTGCAGGTTCTTCGTGGCTTGGACTATATGCACGAGAAGAAAGTCGTGCATCGGGATATCAAGCCTTCGAATATCCTCATGACGCGGCTCGGCGTCGTCAAGCTTTGCGACTTCGGCGTCAGTGGCGAGCTTGTTAATAGCGTAGCTGGGACCTTTACCGGCACGCAGTACTACATGGCGGTGAGTTTTGTGTTCAGTTGATGTCGGTCTCTGACAATCAAGCCCGAGCGAGCCATGGGCGAAGGCTACAGTATTACATCTGACGTCTGGTCACTCGGCATCACCCTACACGAGTTTGCATTCCTCAAATACCCCTTCCAGCCGCCACCTCGGAATCCGATCGAAGCCATCACTTGCATAACGCGAAGTCCAATCCCACAGATGGAGGATGGCGATGTCAAATGGTCAGACAACATCAAGGACTTTATGTCGAAATGGTGAGTTGGGCCTGATGAGCTTCAGTTGACTTTCCAGTCTGATCCGAGACAAAGCTGAACGGCCTTACCCACGCGACATGCTCAAACATCCCTTCATCACGCTCTCTGAAGCCAAAAAGGTCAACATGGCCCGTTGGGTCTCGCAACTCTGCGGCTGGCCATACGAACCCTAGACGTCTTCCCTTCACAGCATTCTGACTCATTCAAATATCGTTGCATAGCCTGCCATGACCATCCATGTACTTTAGAAAGCGTAATGCCATGAAAGTCACGATCTACTCCTCCGTCTAGTCTGTATCCATCCTATCATCATCTGCTGGAGGCGCGCCGCTGGGCCCAAGAGCGCGCAGTGCTTCGAGGAACTCAGTGATGCCTACACCTGCACCTTCTGGCAAGCCGAGTTCCTGCATCATGCCGCCTGGGAGACCGCCATTGCGCAATGCGCCGTCAAGAGAGGCGACGGCATCGTGGAACTGCGGCGAGGAGAAGACGGGTGCGAGGTCTGATGCTTTAGGGTTGGCTGGCAAGTTGAGACCTGGCGGCAAAAGCGCTGGTAAAGTTGATAGCAGTGAAGGATGGCTGTTGAGCATGCTTTGGATAGCCGACGGCGCAAGGACATCGGTCAATTGAGCGTCTGAATCATCAGCCGTATTCATAAAGAGTACACTCACCTTCACGCGCGCCAGGCAGACCACCGCCGCTAGAAAACATAGCCGCAAGGGCAGCAACCTGCTCTTGGGAGAACTGGCCACCAGAAGACGGAGCAGAGGTTGACTCGATCGCCTGGAAATGCTGAGTACCACGATTGGCAAGAGGGCTAGCAGCTGCTTCTGGGAGACCACCGCCGAGAGAGCGTCCAGGGGCGAGAGGCACGGGGACGGCATGTGCTGGGCGAGGTGCACCGGGCATCTGAGGGGTAGACATTGTTACCGATGATGACGAAGCCTGAGGGATTGGAGCAGAGCCTAGACTGCAAGAACGTCAGAAATTACGCTAAAGAGGTCGACATACGTGTATTGAGGGTCTTTGATCAACTCATTGAGATCGGTGACGAAGCGTGCATCACCCTCGCTCGACTGCCTTTGGAACCAGTACTGTGAGGGTAAGCCATCGCCAGGAAGCTACCGGTAATCACTCACAAAGTGACGGTCTCCAGAGCTGGCAAACTTGAGAACATGAGTCCGGCCTGATGGGTCTTGAGCGACCTTCTCGAATGTGACTTCGCCTTCGAACAAGACGAATTCCTGGTACGTGAGCTTTCGATGTATAGTTCAATGGCAATGACTTACATCCTCAAGACGACCATCTGGGCGCGTACGCCAGCCTGAAGACCATTAACTTCATCTCGGGATGCAAGCCGAGACTCACGAAGCCAAAGCAGCTCATCGCTCTCATCGAAGGAGAGTACAAGCTCGCCCTTGGTAGGCTGCGCGTCGACCCATTTTGAGTCTTCGCCTCTGCGCTGAAGTCTTCCTGCTGGGATACTGATTAGAGTTGGCATCGTCAAGTGTTCTTGGAAGGTTGTACAGCTGCAGCTCGTACACCAATGGCTCAAGTGCTCACGGGACCAAATCGGGGTAGGGCTTTTAGTAAGATCCACCTCGCGTATTTGTCTTTGGCACGCTGTCGCTCGACTGACTAGAACAGCGCGGAACTATGTGCTGCATGCCAGCTGCTGCAGCTGAGACGTTTTGAGACGCAATCAGGGCAAAATACCACGCATGCTTGCCTCATCGTAAAGGCCAATGTTCAACAGTGTATCAGGCAGATTGCCTCGCAAAATTACTTGATCTCATGTACAAGTACCACCTTGGTACTCTCCCCCTGCCAGCCTCGACTCCCAGACGCCGAGATCAAGAATCGATTTGTCGGATCCACCACTGCCGATGTCAGCCATGGTCACACCCTGCGGCATCCAACTTACTAAGCGAAGAAATGACACCGCCATGATGGCCCGCAATGATCTTGAAAGGTGGTCTCGAGCTTTTCTTCATTGATGATTGTTCGTCGCGCATGATCTGAGATGGGTTCCAGAGACGAATGTTGTCTTGACTCCCACTGCGATGGTCAAATTTGATCGAGCACGGAGAATATAGACGTACCTGGCCATATGCTTGCCATCAGGGAACGCGGCAACAACACTGACGACCCCACTCTCCGAAGGGGTCTTGAAAGACGTCAAAAGATTCGGAGCCTCCGAAGTCGAGCCCTTTCGCACATCCCAAAGATCAATGGTCCCATTTCGGCGACCCGCAAACACTTGTGTGCCATCTGCAGACCACGATGCCTGCCTTCAGCTTTATCTTCGAACTCTCACAGAAACGTACCGACATACACCACGGAGGCGCCTTGTCACCCGCTAACAGTCTCCCAACGCCGCCACTTTCATAGCTCTTGACTCTCCGGTCGATCAAGACGACGTTGCCGTCCATGGCGCTCGTCAATACGATATCGTCACTGAAGGACCGATATGTCGTCGGTGACAGTGGAGCCAACGTTGGCGCAGCTCGAGCAGGTTGTATTGGCGCAGCAGGAGTAGTACCAAACTTCGGAGCGCTACCATTCGGCAGTGCTAGCGGAGCCTGTGGCGCAGGCTGAGGTAGCGCAGCTGCACCCGGCAAAGCCAACTTGGGCGTGGACGTTGTTCCAGGCGTAGCAGAAGGGAATGACAATCCAGGCGTCCCGCTGGTAGGCAGAATCGTCACAGGCCCAGCATCCTCTTCAGCATCATCAAACAAAGGATCATAAGAAGCGTTGGAAGCCGCATCGTCGTGATCCGCCATTGCGACATCGTCTGGCGTAGCGCTCGGTGCGATGGACACAGGTACAGAGCCGGATGCGGGCGCAGCGGTGTCGACAGCTGGCCAATGGGGTCGGAATGAAACGGAAGAAAGCTGGGTGCCGAGATGTGGATATGTTCGGACTACTTGACCTGTATTAAGATCCCATTCCTGTTCATCAGCACTGCGCCACACTGATGATGTACCTTCAGTGTACTGTCCCAGCCACCGCTGAGCAACGCAGTCTCATCAGAAGACAGAGCTAGGGCGGCAACTGGCCCCACGTGGCCTTTCAGGGTATGTACAATCGTTCCTGGTGAATGTCGCAATGTCGTCAGGTTGATTGGACCAGACTACAAGTCAGTCAGAGTCTATGAGTAGGAGAAAACTCGCCTGTGTCCCTGTCAAGCACCACAGCGCATCACACTGCGAAACCATACTATGAACCGCCTCCGGCCGCCTGATCGTTGCCGACTTCTTCTTGTCCAGCAACGGCACCTGACCCTCAAGCTCAATATCATCTTCACCCTCTGCATCCTCATCTTCCTCTTCAGCACCCGCATTGACCCACCATCCCCTTGCAACCGCGCCGCGACTTATGCTCTCACCCAAACCTGTCGCCGTCTTTTGTGCAGAAGTCAGTGGCATGGAGCCATTCGCGCTTGCCCAAAGATCATAAACCCGTACATGACCGTCTGCTGAGCCTGTGAGTAGCATGCTTGAGCATGAGGGTAGAGCGAGCGAGTACGTGGCGCATGGATGTGGGATTGCAATCAAAGCTTCGATTGAGAGTGTTGACGGCGCTGGTTGGGAAGTGAAGGGATGAAATGGTGGATGAAATAGCGTTCGTCGTGCGAGGTGGGGTGGGAGTGGTTGAATAGGTTTGGACTTTGATGGTGAAGCTGATGATCTTGCTATTTGGTTCGTGAGTGGTGTTCATGAAGTCAGCTCAGACTCACGATCATCTCCATCCTCTTCTCCATCAGCCATTTCATCGTCTTCTTCGTCGTCGTCATCGTCATCATGCTCATCATCGTCATCATCACCTTCACCATCCTGTTCATCTTCTTCCTCATCATCGTCCTCACCGGAGCCTTCACTCGCAAGAGTCAGCTCGCACGCTTCCATAACAGTAGCTCACACATCTCCTTCATCTTCCTCTTCGCTTTCTTCCTCTTCATTGTCATGCTCTACGCCTTGCTCCTCATCCTAACATGTCAGTCGCGGGTCATAGAGACTTCAAAGACAAACCTCGTGCTCTTCGTCTTCGTTGTCTTCCGGGTCATCGTACGCGCCATACCCATTATATTGCTGCATAGTATCTTTCACCCTATAGCAAGATGTCAATTTCAAACCCCCTGCGTCTTGTTCAATATACAGCTGACTTCTTCAAAGTATCCACAGCTACAGGCGTTCGAACCAGCTAGCAGGCTAGCAGCAATTTGCTAGCTATGCTAGTACGTCCTTCAAATAGTTGCTAGGCACACCAAGCGTCACCTGTGCCTTTGTGAGCCTCGGAATAGAATTCGATGACGAGGGAAAGACTTTCTCACGCCTCAGCTAGCTATAAAACGTCACACATAACCTCCACCGATTCTTACTTCTTCTTACAACCACAATTTAATAACTTACAATGTCTCTCATTCAGCACAAAGACGTCAATGGGCTCATGCGTAAAGCAGCAGACCATCCCGTTCACAAGCACACGGCCCGCGCAACTGGCGCTAGAATTTCGTACATGAACAAGTATCAGGGCTCTGATGTACCCAAGTACCAGATTCCTGACAAGGGACTCGATGGACGTGCGACGTACCAGATTCTTCATGATGAACTCGACTTGTTAGTAATAATTATGAAGGCGGAAGTGTGCTCACGCAGTGAAGGGACGGCGTCCCCTCGCTCAACTTGGCTTCGTTTGTCAACACTTGGGCTCCAGACGAGTCGCTCAAGCTCTCTATGGAAAACATCAACAAGGTCAGCTCTTGATCTCACTTGTTGACTGACGGTCAGAACATTGTCGACGGCGACGAGTACCCAGCCTCCAAAGCAATCCACGAGCGTTGCGTCGTAAGTTTCTCGCTCCTGTCTCACTCTCACACATCAGAACATGCTCGCCAACCTCTGGCACGCAGACACGACCGAACAAGCCCGCGGCACAGCCACGACCGGCTCCTCCGAAGCCATCTTCCTCGGCGGTCTCGCCATGAAGCGTAGATGGCAAGAACGCATGATGGCCGCTGGAAAGAACTACAAGGACCCTGGACCTAATGTCGTCATGGGTGCACATGCTCAAGTCGCCATTGAGAAGATGGCGGTTTACCTTGATATGGACTGTCGTCTTGTTGACGTCACGCCCGAGGTGAGTGAGATGGGTGGGGAAAGCTGATGGAAGAGCAATTATGTTATGGATCCCAAGGAGGCTATCAAGCATGTTGATGAGAACACGTGAGTTTTTCATGTAGTGATGACAATGCTGACTTGCTCAGTATCGGTGTCTTTGGTATGCTAAGCAATGTGGGGCTCAGGCTAATGCAAGTCATTCTTGGCTCGACCTACACCGGCAACTTTGAGCTCGTCACCGGAATGGCCAAGGAACTTGACGCGTACGAGCAACGCACAGGTATCAGCATCCCGATCCACGTCGACGCTGCGTCCGGGGGCTTTGTCGCGCCATTCGGCAAGTTTCCCAGCCAAACCACCTTGCATACTGACCGCTAGCGTACCCCAAGTTCGAATGGGACTTCAAGATTGATCGTGTACACAGTATCAATGCCAGTGGACACAAGTATGGTAATGCTGCTATTGGCTGTGGCTGGGTTGTGTGGAGAGCCCGCGAGTGTCTGCCTAAGCATTTGATCTTTGAGCTTCACTACTTGGGTGCTGTACGCTCCTGTGCTTGCGTGGATGAGAGCTGACGATGCAGACTGATGAGTCATTCGGCATCAACTTTTCCAGGCCTTTCCACCCAATTCTCAGCCAGATGTTCAACTGTACGTCTGATCTCATGTGCTCTGAAGGCGGGCTGACATACAAGTCATCAACCTCGGCTTTGAGGGCTACCGCGCCCTAGCCCAAACAAACCTGCACAACGCTCGCGTTCTCTCACGCGCACTAGAAGCAACGACCTACTATAAAGTTCTCTCCAACATCCACAGAGTCAAGACCCAGCACAGCGGCGCCAAATTCGATGAAGCAGATGCAGAATACTACATCGAAGGTCTGCCTGTTGTGGCGTTCTGTTTCACGGACGAGTTCAAGGAGAAGTATCCGCATATCAAGCAGATGTGGATGCAGACTCAGTTGAGGACTATTGGGTGGATTGTGCCCAAGTGAGTACAGTGGTGGGGTCGGGAAGGGGCTGATGGATTTCAAGCTATGCGCTGCCGCCGACGTGTGACAAGACGGACATTTTGAGGGTTGTAGTCAGGGAGACTTTGGGTGGTGACTTGATCGCCAAGCTTGTTACTGACATTCTCGAATGGTGAGTCAAACGATGTGGGCGTGACTGATTGGAAGCACCGAGGCCTTGATGGACGATGCTGGACCTTCGTACTCGATGTCCATCGCTTCCAACAAGGCCGAAAGCGCTCGCGAGAAGGATGAAGATGGATCGGTCGGTTTACCGTCCATGTTTGAGGCTGACGTATGCAGCGCAAGCAGGTCACTTACTCCAAGCCTTGCTAGAAGGACTTCACAGACTGCTTCAATGTTCAGACACGAATGCATCATCATTACGACCACTTTCCTTGCTCGCTTTACCTCGCCTCGGATAACTGCTCCGACACATAGCCCTTGTCTAGCGTCGGCACGTAGTCCAGTGACCCCGGCGTCGCTTTGAACGGCTGATCGTACCCAGGAATAATACCATGCTCCCAAGGCGCCAAATCCATGACGCCAGCAGGCTGATGACGGGCGACGTCGATACCGCTGAACGGTATCGAACTCGACGTATCGACGTCAACGTCAACTTTGACATTGACCGTCAACTTGCGTGATGATTCACCATAGCTACGCGTTTGCTTGAGCTCGAACGCATTCGCAGAGCTCGCTCTTTGCCAAAAGCGCTTGGAGTGGCGCGGCTCTGATCTCAGAGACTCTGGGTCCGAAACATCCTGTACGAGTGCGGGTCTGCTGAAGGCGGACGTCTTGTCTCGTGGATGCTGAGAGTATGTAGTGCCAAGCTCGAGATTACGGGACCTAGCTTGATGCGCTTGTTGTGCTTCGCGAGGACGAGTGAGGAGGGCGATGGCGGTAACGGAATAGAGCTTGGAAATGAAGATTGGGGCAAAGTTTGGCCAGCCTGTGCGGCTTGGATGTCAGCTGAGAAACTGTACGTGTGCGACTCACGTTGAGACGAAGAGTACGAGCGAGGAGACTTGTAGAGTGGTGACGAGCAAGCCGTTTTGTACCACTAAGCGAACAACGCATTCGAGAATGGTATTGGTGCCTGCAAAGCCCGTCTTCACTGTCAGTTTGTACGCTTGCTTGGATAGAGGTGACCAACCTTGGCACTTTGTAGCTCGTACGTGATGACGGCTGTCAAAAGGACATCAACGACCTGTAGGGTCAGGATCAAGTTCCCATGGTGAGACTCACAGAGGAGGAGCTCAGCCAGACAATCGCCAAATGCGAAAAAGTGGCGTCCCCATTTCGACCCCGTACTCTTGCGCTACCAGTCAGCCAACACGGCCAACTCTACTCACTAAGACTTGATCATTCTCAAACGTATAATCCCACCCAAACCCGCGCCGAAAGAACCCAGAATCCCAACAGCAAGCAATGCAGCTAGCAAAGCAGCCGCGACCTTCCGCTTGGCAGAACTATTGACGCGTAGAGCACTGGCAAAGAGGAAGCATCGATAAGCTAAGAACGTCTGGACGATGAGAGTGATGATGATGGAGCAGAGGAGGGAGATGATGTCTTCTGCGCGGGCGGCTACGTTTCCGTACTGGACGTGAGTGGAGGTGAGCCGTGGGCCGTGGGACGAACATATGTCAAGTCGCCTGGATGCAGGACGAGGATTTTGATGAGGCGTGATGCGTCTGCGACTGTTTGTATGACGTTGATGACGAAGAGTGACTGCTGTCAGCTCTACGCCACGGGCGGGGCAATAAACGCGTACCAGGACGAGGAGCTTGAGTTGCCAGCGATCGTCCCAATGACGTCGAAAGTAGTCGATTGACTGTCATCAGTGAGAAAAGGCAGGCGCACAGAATCACTCACTTGTAGCTGGCCGTCAACATCACCCAGACACTGACAAAAGAGACACTCACGGTAAGCACACCCATCCCAAACAAAGAAAGCTCGACCCCAATTGCAATTGGTCCATACTCGCCATCAGCATGTCCTCGCACACGACACGTACCAGCTCAAAGTCCGAAGGCCGAGTAGTGTTAACCTGAGAAGTCATGATTGTCAACAGCATCAGCTCGAGATCACCACAGGTTAAGAGTTGGTCACGATGAAAAGTGAGTTTAAGCTCTGCCCTGTTTCATGTTGCTCTCGGTCGGAACGTGAGCTTGGTTTGAATGCCATTCAGTGCGGGTCATGAGATCCTAGGCTTGCAGATCGGCGTACTCGACGTCAAAGTCAGTATCATCAGGTCAGCAGCGCTATTAACGATCAAGCAAGCAAGCAATTAATATCAACTTTCATCGACTTCGCGGCAGCCATCTCGGAACGCGACGGGCTTTTTCGACGTCTTCAATATTGATTCCGAGCAGACTATTCACCTGCGCAAACTAACTACCGAACCAAGACCAAGCCACAGCAGGCAAGATGAGGGCTCTTGACCTTAAGGTAGCTGTCGTCATGGACGGAATCTATTTTTGCAGGGTTCAAACTTGAATGGCGGGAACGCACGTGGAATGACGCCGATCGCGTTCGGCGTCCGTTCAAAGCCGGAAGCAGCAATGAACCGTACGTACGAGCTTTCAAGCTCACAAAGGTGATAACCCGAAACCAAACCTATCTTAGGGACCATAACAATCATTCATCATGTTCATCTATAACATCCATACACCCTCTAGGTCATTCGCTCTTCCTCACAAGAGTACGTCGTACCACAAAGAGATGGACTAACAGGTAGATGGCGAAAAGTACGCCGAGTTAGTCCAGCGTATCGCTCAGAAAGCAGGCATGACTCAGGAGGAAATCCATGCTCTCAAAACCAAGAGCAAAGCTTCGTCGACGGATAAGCATACGGGGATTGCATTGGAATATGAGCATGAGCATTCTCGTTGGGCTCTCGAGGACGGTACGTTCCTGTGAACCCTGTGCTGCAGAGCTGATGGATGCGAAAGACGACGACCTGAGTATTTTGTTGGACCGTTTCCCACCCGCCTCATCTCAATCAGTAACCTTTCACCTCACACTGCCAGCATCAGGCGTTGCACCTCCAGCTCCTACACCAGACAGGGATGAAAAGGATTATCGAACACATACCTTTCCTCCCGCTCAGCACGCTGCTGAATTCGCCAAGAGCCAAAATGGCGATGGAAAGAAGAGTGGATATGCACAGAGTGTGAGGAGTACCAAGAGCTGGAAGACGGCGAGGACGGAAAACGTAGAGCCTTTGGGAGTTACCAAGCGACGGGAGTGGGAGGAGGTGAGTTGCTGGGTTGGTGGGAGTGGAGTGGGCGCTGATGAGATAGTTTCACCAGAACAACGGTGTTCGGACTGTCATGGGTAAAGTTGGCAAGGTGGACAACGGTGAGTCTCGTTGAACCAATTAAGCACCGTTCTCATCGTTAGTTCGCATGCTGCTTAAGAGCGGCTACAAAGCCGTTTACGTCTCGAGACAGTTTGCCTTGAAGAACGGACTCATTCCTGCCAAGGCAAGTCCCTCTTGCATAGTCGCACATCATTTCTGACATTGGCCAGTCGAGTCTCGGAACGTCTGGCTACGTTGGTCTTGTCTCGTGAGTTGCTAGCCAAGTACAGCCGAGCTTGTACTAACAACCAGTATCGGCAAGCTGCCCATCACCGTCGGCGGTCGGACCGAGCAGCATAATGTCATGCTGAGCGAAGAGACGCATTTCGATGTTGTTCTTGGCAGAGACTGGGTTGAGAAGATGGGTGTCAAGTCAGTCTTTTCTCATACCTCCTGTACTGTACTGACAAGCAGGACGGACGCATTGGACCCTACAGTCTTGACATACATGGATTCAGGAGAATCAATCCCGTGCGATTTGGTCGTATTGAAAGATGCCAAGGGGGACGTGATCACCATCACGTAGTAGCGCAGGGCTGTGGCTAGCATCGCAAATGGGAACCAGGGTATACATCTGCATACACAATGAATTATATGTCTTGCTTTGCTTTGTTATACTTTTGTTGCGGTGCATCTATGAGGTGTGGAGCGATCGCTAACGGGATCAAATTATGGAGGAGGTTAGTTAGAATGACGCGTTAAGGGGGTCCGCCACTAGAGGAACTGGAGCTCCTAAGGGATTCAAAGAATACAACCAGTGATAATAATCACAGAATTGATAGCAAACTGGCCGGTAGGCAGACACCACGACAAACACACAACAACAGCAAACAATGTTGACAGATACTTCAACATTCTCTCAACACCATCCTGATCACCCAATACTCAAAGACCTCGACATGAAGGCATCAGGTAAGTCTTGACCCCTTTCGCAATGACATATTCTTTGATGCTGATCAAGAAACAGCAGGTAACGATCAACTTGGAGACGAAGCGTACGTATGCCTTTTCACCGCGTGCATCAATTAATCAATCCACCCACTTCTATTGTCATCTACATCTCACTCACATTCGCAGTCTTCCATCCCCTCCACAGACCCAAACACCTCAGACACTTTCAGATGCAGGTTCAGATATCGGTTCACCCCAGATGAACACGCACAGTCAGCCTGGAGGAGGTCCCTCGGCCGTCAGGAGGCCTGGTAACGGTCCCGGTCCCACAATGCAGGAGAGTCCGAATGCACGTAGCAAGTCGATTACGGTCGCTAATGGTCCCGAGACGTTTGCCGTGGGTGTTTTGGTGGTGGAGAGGAAAGCACGCTGACGTGTAGGCTCTGAATTGCCACCCTGCTTCGGTCGCGTCTTCGTCATCATTGGGTCTTCGTAGAGGATCTCGCTCTGCTACAACTCAGGCTGCACCGACGATGGACCCTTCGTTCCGCGTGGGTGTGTCGGAGGATAGGAATCGCAAATGCAGGAGGACAATGGAAGACGCGCATAGCTTCGTGTACGACTTTGGTGGTATCAGAGGTCAAGGCTACTTTGCCGTTTTTGAGTGAGTACTCGATGAGTAACGTAGATTGACAAACAGTGGTCATGCAGGCAAACACGCGGCCGAATGGTGTGGACAAAACTTCCATGAAGTGAGTTATTGTCTGCAGTGACTTGCTAACAGTAGTACCTCCTCGACGCCGTTTTGACCCATCCCGAAGCACCCATCCCCGATCTGCTCAACACAACTTTCCACACTTGCGATTCCCGTCTATCCCACCTCGCTCAAACGGGCAACACCCAATCAGGCTGCACAGCCGTCACTGCCTTCCTCCGTATCGAAGAAGAAGACACCGGAAAAGGCTTCACCAATCCCAACATTCAAGTCCGTGGCCTCCTCGAAGGCAAAGGCGAAGAAAAGCTTGAAGCCGAGACGGCCAACACGTCTTCTAGCAGCAGCGGTACGCTTTCCAGCTTGACCCGTCGGGGTTCGGGCAGGCGTTTGAGAGACTTTGTCAAGGGTTTGACTTCGTCGAGTTCTTCGAAGAATGAAGAGGAAGCGGTACAGGATGAGGACAAGGTGCAGGCTATTGATCCTGAATCGACGAAAAAGTTGAAGAGGGTGCTTTATACTGCTAATGTTGGTGATGCCCGTGCGGTTCTTTGGTGGGTTAATGGGAGACGACAAGGCTGATGAAAAGTCGCAACGGCAAGGCTGTACGTTTGACGTATGACCACAAGGGCTCCGACACGCAAGAAGCCAAGAGGATCACGGATGCCGGTGGTTTCGTCATGAACAACCGTGTCAACGGTAGGTCACGCTACGTTTGACGCACAGCTGATCAGCAGGTGTACTCGCAGTCACGAGATCTCTCGGAGACGCATCAATGAAAGAATTCGTCGTCGGTTCACCCTACACGACCGAAACCGTCCTAGATCACGAGGATGAGTTTCTGATTGTGGCATGTGACGGCGTGAGTTTTGGCGATCTTCCTTTGCAAAGCAATCAGCTGACTTTGAGAAGCTGTGGGACGTGGCTGAAGATCAAGAAGCTGTTGATTTGATTCGGACGACGTTGGATCCTCAAGATGCTTCGAAGAAACTGCTTGATTATGCCATGAGCGCTTATTCGACTGATAACTTGAGTGTCATGGTTGTGCGCTTCAATACGCCTCAGGCTCAGGCTTAGGTGGGTGGGAAGGGGATGAGCAGTGGGAAGAAATGCATGGTGTTTATCAAGGATTCCGCTTGGCCTGCAGTGTACGATCAGTCTGTCGCCGTTTGTGCATTCTGTGTGTTAGCTTTGAGCATGGCATCTGAGACTCACCAAGCTTTACAAGTGCATCCGCTTGTTGCGCATTGATGAGGTTTCCAGTCGCGCCACTTGCTTCCTTCTGCGCGTCAACAGAGAAATCTTCGATGTGAAACTCACCAGCAAAGATGGGCAAAGTGTCTGTAGACGGCTTGGGATTCTCAACTCCGGCCGGTGCCTCCATGTCAAGCCATGCCGTGCACTCGGGATGCTCTAGAGGCTGCTGTGGCTGTGATGCACTGCCATTAGGAGTGTTCAACGTCGAGGCAATCGTTGATGAAGGGGTCTGCATGAACAAGTGTCGTGTGATGATTTCAAGAAAGTGCATGCGGTTCAAACATTTATACCCTTACCCCTACACGTACGGCACAGGGCGCACCGCCGATCCGTTTCAAGCTCCTCAAACTTTGCCTTTCCGTTCATCACGGCGATTGATGCATGCATGTATCACGCTGTACATCCTACACTAAGAAGTTCCCCGTAACATGGCTTCTTTGAACCTTAGCCGCTCGGGCCGCTCACCGGACGCAGAGCTCCCAAAGCTACCAACACTCATGGCACTCGCACCTGAATCCCGTCGTGGTCGACTCGCACTAGCCGTCACCCAATCTGGACCCAACGGCGCAACGTGCGGCAACGACATGGGTGTTGGCAGAGCTATAGCTTCTTTATCTGGCCGTACAGGAGGCATGCCTCCCATTGGTTTCGAAGGAAGAGCGTGGATCTGTCTGGACAGCGAAGCGGGTGGAGGGGGAGCTTTTCGAGAAGCCGACAAGGAGCTTGCAAAGGCTGATAGTACCGCTGGGGTGATCACACGCGACGGTGTGGCTGACGCACCACCGATCGGGAAGGCTCTGGCGCCGGCGTGGAGGGACCCGGACATGGATGAACGGATTGGCATCGGTACGGAGCCAGCTCCGATCAAGGATCGAGGGGTGAGGGATGCAGGTGCCAGACCAGGATTGCTAACGATCGCACTGATGCCGATAGGATACGCAGGGTAAGCCGGTGTTGGGTCAGCTGACAGCGACTCGACATCGAGTGACGCAGCCGGCGATTGGCCGTCAAGGAAGCATTTGGCGAGATCCGCCCTGTTGGCTGGATCTAGGATGGGGGCAAAGTGATTAACTAGTCGGCTTGGCGCGAGTGCCAGTGGAGAGCTAGCGATTTCGAGGAGTGCTGAACGCGAGTATGCTTGGGGTGTGCATGACGAGGGTTGCGAGGCTGTATCTGAGATGTCAGCATTGGATTCATTCAATTGCAAGACGTACGAGGTGCATTGGGATAGGACTGCAGATCGTCTGCACCGTACGCAGGTCGACTAATGTGCACAGGGATAGTTTGCATGATGAAACGAGAGATCTCGGATGGCGTCACTCGGTACTTGAGACAAGCAAGGAGACGGCAAACGACGTACTTATACTCGGAATCATTGCTTTGTGCGTTCCTTCCTTTGGTGTATCAGCTTACAGTGGTTTAGAAGTCGCCACACGAGTTTGAGACACGATGAAAGGAGCACCGCAAAAGGGAGGCAGATCCTTTTGGTCCGGATCGAGGCGGTGTACAAGCGTACATTACAACGCACCAAACGCGCGCCGCATCCGAACGGCAGCTAGTGTTTGGTAGGTAGTCTTGAACACATGTTGTGATAAATCATGCATTGATCCAAGAGCACGCAGTTGGCGGCCGCGGATGAGTGATCACCACTGGCTAGTCGCTCTAGCAACAATCAGCGACCTGCTTGAACGATTAACATGAGATCAGCCCACATCGCTAGCTTTCTAGAAAGATGCATGCCAGGTGCAACTTTGTACACACTTAAGCTTAAGTGCACTTGCTTGAACGTCAATCACAGTTTGACGCGATGTCAGGTCCTCTGGGTAATCTGCCAGGCTTCTGGTATGATGCAGCACGCAAGAAATACTTCCCAGGTACACCTCCAGTAACGCCAGCTTCAGCACCTCCACTTCTCGAGCCGAGTTTAGGCATTCGTGTCAACCAAGTCGAAGCAGGGCCGTCGAGAATAGCGCAGCCTCTGCGAAGTCGAGTTGGCGGTAGAAGTTATGGAGGCACTCAAGCACAGAGGTTTGTCTCGTACCGCATGCTTGCCCGAACTGACAAAGAAGAGCTCGCGCTTCTGCGCTGCGCCTTGACGTCAAGCAAGACGCGGTTCTGCTTCCTTGGTCTGACGACTTGCAGCCCACAGTCACTGCACTCGCCGTCAGTGTAATCCTTAATTGTAAATAAGAAGCTGATGAGCAGGCCACTCCAAACATGGTCTTTGTGGGCTCGGAGAGCGGGTGGGTTAGCTTGCTCAAGAAATCTCAAGGTCGTCACTACACTCGAGATACTTCTCTCGGCGGCTCCGTGAGTATGTCCATCACGTTGCAGGAGCTGAGAATCAGATCACAGACATAGCCGTTGAAGGAGATACGATGTTGGCCGTATCTTTCGGCCCACAACCCCAACAGCTTGTTCGAAACTTTCGGGATGCTGAAGGGAGTAATCAAGACACAGCTGATCCTTGGAGGGGCAATCCACGCAGAATCAGAGCTTTCAAGAAAGGTCGAGATGATGTTTGGTGCATGGCTCTGAAAAATGGTGCTGCGACGTTCGGTATGTTCTCTGCACCGCAGCTGTCTCGAGCTGAATGACAGGTGGTAATGGCTGGGTCGCGCACGCCAATGTTGCGGGTGATCCTTCAACATACGACAAGGCCTCTCGGGGATCCTCTGATGTGCTCTCGATGACCGCGGTGGACGGAGACAACGTCTACACTGGACAGAGATCAGGCAACGTGGTGCACTACGACTTTCGGGTACCGGAATCGAGTCTACTGTTCTCTCGCAAGACGCCAGTCACGAATCTACGTAAGATTGATAGGTTGATTGGAGGCCTCGTGGTCGCAGGTCTGAAGGACGAGGTGGGTTGACAGGGAGCGGCATTGGAGCACCAGCTGACTGAGCAGCTCTCTATCTATGATATACGATTTGCTAAGGACCCGGTGATGCATCTGCAAGGACATTGGAACAAACACAGTCTCAACCTTGTACGTCACGCATACCTCAATAGAGCGTGTTAGCTGATTGCAAGGCCTTGACGACTACATCAGAAGACGAAAGCGTGATAGCCGCAGGCTCAGATGGTCGAATACGCGCTTGGTCGGTTTCGACAGGGGAGCAGTTTGCAGGCATTAAAGACGGGCCTCTAGGAGTGCATTTCGAAAATCCAGTGCGCGCAATGACCTGGTCTGGCGACGATCTGCTCGTCGGAGGTGAAGCTGTTGTGCATGTATTTGCTAGGGGTGGGTCATCCGACTGGGGTCCGCCGAGATGCAGATATTGAAATGTACTGAAGAGCCTGGTAGTCATCAGGATTGTCTGCCTTGAATGCCGTAACCGACGGCAACCAACTTGACCGAGACGACGAGCTGTTTCAAGTCGACCATGTCCAATGCCTTTGTGCGCTGCAAAACGCCAGCCTTCGCCCACAACTCTTTAGCTTTCTCGCCATTCTTTGACAATGTCATAGCTGTCGCATCAGGAGCAAACTATGGCATCGTCGGCAACGGCAGAATACATATTCTCTTGTACGGTGCTCAGGGTCTGGGTGTGACCAAGTTGTAAGTTGCTTGAGACGGTTGAGCTGATATGGAGCTTTGAGACGCAGGATTCTGTATATGATGTAGCTTGGAACGAGACGCACGAGTATGTCGTCATCGGGGCGATGAAACTAGCTGATGGTGCAGGAATCAGGTGGTGGCTGCTTGCGGCAATGGGGCGGTCAAGCTCTTTGACATCACACTAGAGGTACATCTAGTGCTCTGTCACATCTGACTCCTATCAGGGACATCCCATTCAAAACTGGCATGAGCACGCACGAGAGGTCGAGACGGTAGACTGGAGTAATCTCGCCAAAGGCCAGTTCGTGACAGCGAGCTGGGACTCGACATGCAAGATCGTAAGTCCAACACACATTCGCTTGATCCTCGCGCTCATCATCTAGTGGTCCGTAGATCGGGCAACCTCCATCGCAACGATCCAAGCAGCACCCAAGACCCATCCCCTAAGCTCAGCAATGTGCTCCCCGCATTCACCGTTCGCAATCGCAACAACAGCCACGGATGGTCACCTGAGACTCTGGGACATTCGTGTACCATCGGAAGCCAAGCCTGTGGTGGGTTTCGCTGGTCATGAGGGCGATACGATACATTGTGATTGGAACAAGTATAGAGAGGGAGTGTTGGCGACTGCTAGTAAGGAAGGCGTTGTGCGCTTGATGGATTTGAGGAACCCTAGTGGGCCCAGTGGGGAGATAAGAGGGCATAGTATGGGAGTTAGGAAGGTGCAGTGAGTGGTCATCACCCTGGGTGAGTGTAGCTGACGACTGCAGATGGAGTCCTCATCATTCCGATATCCTCGCGACTGCGTCCTACGACATGACATCCCGAATCTTCTCCACCACCGCCCAGCCAAGCACCTTGGCAGTCCACGACGCACACAGCGAATTCGTAATCGGCTGTGCGTGGGCTCTGTACGACGAGGGACTGCTGGCAACATGTTCATGGGATAGCGAAGTCCACTTGTTCAAGCGGTAGCGTCATGTATCGTGTTATGTCATACGGTAGTCGTTACTAGTGTCTGCTCTGGCTCTTGCACATTTGGTCCACTCAGGCCTCCCCAGTAAAGTCGACCTGCGACCTCTTTCACTAGCCAATCTATCCCTTCGACGAGCCCGGCGCCGGTATACGCTGAACACGGCTGAACGAGCCATCGATGCGATGTGATACTTGGAAGACCAAGGGCCTAGCATCATCAGCTTTCGCCATCTGAGCTGGAGCGACGTACATCACGAATCTCAGTCAGCGAGAGTGAACCATTTAGATCCTGTTTATTCGCAAAGACCAGCAGTGTCGCACCTGCTAAACGCTGGTAGAGTCAGCGCTACACTTGTCATGATGCGTACTTCTTCACCGAGTAGACCCTTGAGCTCGCGCTCACAGTCTTGCATCCTCAGGCGATCAGAAGAATCAACAACCCAGACGACGGCATCTGTGGATTCAAAGTAGTTGCGCCAGTATGGTCTTAATGTCGATTGACCTCCTACGTCCCCTCATACGTCAGATCCTATGAGTCTGCACACGCTCACTGACAGACATTGAGCGTATACCTGGCTGTCAGTAAAACCGCTATCTGAATCCATGTACCCATTCCGCGCAAAGCTCTTGATATTGAAGCCTAGCGTTGGACTGATCTCAGAGATGTCTTCTCCATTCAGGGTTTTGAGAATTGTCGTCTTGCCCGCGTTATCTAGGCCTCTGACGCGTGTCAGTGAAGTTCAAAGGTCTGGAGACGACGGACAGGAATAGGACGCGCATCTCTTTTTCTTTCAGTCTGTTCTTTCGGATAATAGTGAGAAGCCCTGCATTAGAATCAGTATACTTTCGCGCCATTCGTCGAGCCCACCCATCCTGACAATGAGATTGAATTCAAGACCCAGCTGCTTGATTGAAGATGGTTGCTCTAGATCTATAGCTACTCGTATAGCTAGGCATAAGCTCGCGCAACGCGACACTCTTATTTTCACGTGCAAAGTTCCAGTGCCTAATTACTTATCATCCGATCAAAGCCGGCAATAAGCCAACCTTAAGGTTGAGAGATGATCAGTTTGCCCAGGGGTCAAGCAAAGTGCCTGAAGCTGGGTGGCAACTGTCATGGCATTACTTTGTTAATCCGGTAATCGGCGCCGCGTCTCATGGTCCCAGTGGAGATCCTTTTGTTCGCTAGTTCAAAGGCTCGGGGAACCAACTTTGACCACCTTCCATTGTTCTCTCTCTGCCTCCTCAAAAGACCCCTTTGAGCTGTAACAAGCACGACGTGTTCGAACAGTCATCTCACTCGAGATGACAGTTCTCGCAACGCCCATACAAGATGATGTCGAGGTCTACGTCAAAAGATTTGATCGAAGATTGCGAATTCATCAAGGGGTCATATTCCTCACGGCGATTGCTACTACAACCTTTCTGCTGGGTCAGCTAGTTACGACCAAGCACTTGGTGCCATACGTTTCGTCAACGGTGCGTCACATGTGGTCGAGTTTGACTAACAGTCAAGTCTGCTTTGGCAGTGCTGGCCGGTATCGCGGTCTTGGCTCAGCGCCGGGCAGTGCACCGCGCAACCTTCACACTGTCCTTTGCAATATCAGCATGTGCACTCGTACACTCCATCACCATGTTCGCACGAGAAGTTTTCGACAAAGGGCAAGCACCCAGTGTCACCAAACAGCCTTTCTACATCTCGTCCCTCGTAGCCATCTTCCTCGTCTCAGGGACGGCACCGTGGGGTCCAAGACTTGTCGTACCTCAGCCTCCGCAATCAGGGATCTTTGGTATGGCTTCACTGGACGACGAGGAGGAGAAAGAGGATGAAGGTGAAGAAGAGGCTTTCCTCAGTGATCCTCAGGTCATCACTCATCGGAATGTCATGCGCGTCAGGCAGAGTAGCTGGCTTTCATTCATCTTCATGAGTTGGGTGCGTCTACTTCGTTGGCAAGAGGACCTTTCGCTGACTGTATAGCCAAGTGACTTGATTCTGCTAGCCAACAAGAAGGCCCAGCTCGCATCAAGCGACATCCCGATGCTCCCTCGGAACATACGTGGCATGACAGCGACCTTGGCACCAAACTCGCTTTTCTACCAGATCTCGGCAGCCAGGAAGGCGTTCGCACCGGATGGAACGTCTCAGCAGCCTTTGACTGCAAAGTGGCTACTTTGGCTCTGTGCAAAGTCGCATTGTGGTTGGCTAGCCATCGGTCAGTTTTCAACAACGCAGCGAAAGCAGCTGACTTTTTCCAGATTTCCTCGTCAGATTATTCGCCATCATCGTGGCATTTGTCCCACCTCTTGTGCTCCATGCACTCATTGGCTCATTCGTCATAGGCGATGGCGATGGCGAGAAGAACAAAGACACTTCGCACAATCTGCAGATGCGGACATTTCTTCTCTGTGCCGCTCTTTGCGCTTCGCAGATCCTGGGATCCATCTTTGAGACTCACAACGAGTACGTTGACCTTCGAGACCGTGGCTGATATCGAGATTCATTTCAGAAGTCTACGTCCTGTCCTTGATTAGGGTGGGTGAACACTGAATGATCGTACTTTGGCAGTATGCTGAATAGTGGCTAGGCGCAGCTTGCGGCTGTACTCTTTGACAAGGCCTTGACGCAGCAAGAGCGAGTCAGCACCGAACGCGACCACACCAGCTCAAAGGTGCGCCGTCGTGACAGGACGTGAACCGAGCTGACACTACAGATTCTCAACTTGCTCAACAGCGATTCGCAGGCGCTGCCCGATGCCCTGCGCCACTTTAGGAATATTGTCCTTCCTCTCTTCAGATGTAAGGCTCCAAATTGACATGGACACCATGCTGACCATCACAGTGGGCATTGGCTGCGTCTTCATCTATAAGGTTAGCTCTCCCGACTCAAATGTGACATGGAGCTGATAATCAGATTCTTGGCTGGTCAGGACTCGTTGCTATGCTCTTCGCGTGCGTTCTCTTCCCTGGCTCCTCGGCTCTCGGACGGTGGTCATTTCTGTGTAATCGTCGCTTGAGCCATGCGAGAGACAAGAGAGTCTCCCTTGTGCAAGAGACGGTTGCCGCTATCGTGGGTGATCTTGGCAGGGCAAGAGCCGTGCTGACAGCTCGAGAAAACGATCAAGCTCAATGCATGGGAAGGGAAGGCTTTTGAGCGCATAACGGCTTTGCGTGATGTGGAAGTCAAGTGAGTAACCGTTCAGTCCGCACGGGACATGCTGACTGTCCAGGACCCAGAGAGAGCGCTACTGGATAGGCACCTGCTGGAATGTTGCTTGGGACGGCGTTCCGGTCCTGATCCAGCTTGTATGTGCTGACATGTCAGAACAACGCTGACGGGCAGATCGCGTTCATGCTTTACACCAAGGTGCAGGGCAAGATCTTGACCCCTTCAACTGCATTCGTAGCCCTAAACGTGTAAGTGTATCTGAGATTGGAGGGATCGTCTAATAGGCATAGGTTCAACATTTGCTCCAGCGCTCTGACCGATATTCCTAGTGAGTGATAGCAGCTCTGGTCGTACTGACTGTAACAGCCTCCATCAATGATATCTTTACGGGCATGGTGTCCCTCCAGCGTATCGTTGCGTTCCTAACTGGGGGCGATCTCGTAACGAATCGTCCAATTCCTGAAGATCGGTCCTACGCAGCCGCAATCACCGAAGCGGCAGAGATTACGTGGCCGGCCTATGGTGAAACACCTGAGCGCGGCTTCAAGCTGAAACTCGGTGATCTCGTGTTCCGCAAGGATGAGATCACATTGATCTGCGGTGATTTGGGCTCTGGCAAGACACTGCTTCTTCGAGGTTTGCTCGGTGAAGCTGCTGTCATTCAAGGCGCGATCTACGCAGACACAACCCCAGATGACTCCTTACAGCTGCCTGAGGATACCACGTCGATCAAGGATGATGATTGGCTCGCGTATGGCTCGGCGTACGTGCCTCAATCTGCTTACATTCGACATGCTAGCATCAGGTATGCTCACGGCCACAACTGAAAGGAAAGACCACTGACCGTCCAGGGACAATATTCTTTTCGGTCTTCCATTTAACGCGAAGCGTTATCAGGAATGCTTGGATTGTTGTGCGCTACTATCGGACCTCGATCTGTTGGAGGATCATGACATGACGGAAGTTGGTGAACGAGGTGTGACCCTCTCAGGTACGTTTTCATCATCTTTCGTCTTGAGACTAACGTGTCGCAGGAGGACAGGTCCGTCTGCGTGCTTAGCTGAGGCTGCTCCACTAATATCTCAGAAAGCACGTCTTTCACTTGCCCGTGCCATTTACAGCAGAGCCAGAATCTTGTTGGTGGATGGTAAGCCGTCGTATCTACATTGTCAAGCTGACTTTTTAGATGTTTTGTCGGCTGTTGACGGTACGTTCATCTGTGGCTGGACAGAACCTGCTCGTGTCTGATGTTCAGCGCACACTTCGTTTCATCTCATTAACAAATGCCTGAAAGGTAGCTCAAAGACTTCATGCAATGCTGACTTGCCAAGGATCCCTTATGCAAGGACGGACGTTGATCATGGCAACGCATAGTGTCGGTTCTTGCTTGCCCATCGCGAACCACGTTGTGAGTAACAAATGCAAATGGAGGGCCGTACAGTACTCATGCAAATTCTAGATCGAGATCGCCGACGGAGGCGTCACTTTCAATGGACCTGCTTCGCTATACTCAATCGTGGAGGTACCCCAGAGTCCATTGAGCCCCAAGGCTACTAAACGCAGCTCTGCGATGATGATGGAGCCTGCACAAGAAAAGCCAACTCATGGCACGAACGTTGCAAGACATCAGAAACCTGTCCGGAAGCTGGTTGAAGTCGAGCATCGAGCCATTGGAAGAGTTGAATGGGACGCTTATAGTTTCATGTTGGGCAACGTGGGTGGTCTCTCGTATTGGCTGGCATTCTTCGTCATCTTCGTCGGCACGCAGGTCTTGACCTTGGCTGAGGCCGCATGTACGTTACACGAACCTGCTTTTGCAAAACTGACACTCTGCAGGGGTTCGAGAGTGGACATCAGTCATTGGCACATCGAATGACTCATCCCTGGAGTACTACCTCGGTATCTACGCTCTGCTCATCTGGCTTGGAATCTTTGCGGACCCCGGTCGATGGGTGTGGCTGTACCAAGGATTCTGCACAGTGGGAGCTAGAGTCAATCATCAAAAAGCGCTGAAGGCCTTGCTTGGTCTACCGTTGCGTTTCTTCGATACCACTCCCCAGGGTAGAATCTTGGATCGCTTTGGTAACGACATCTCGAGACTTGATGGTTATTACCCGGACGATATCGGGCGCACAGTTCTGTATGGTCAGTCTTCTACATTGCCCTGGTGAAAAGCGTACTGATCAAGTCAGGGCTGCAAGTATTCACTCCTGCCATCATGATCCTCACAGTTGCACCTGTACGATGCCAGTGCGGGCTGAAGCTAAATGCAGGCTTTTGGAATCATTGTACTCTGCTCCATCCCATTGTTCGTTACCTTTTACTCGTACTACGCCAAGGGATCCAGAGACATACGGCGTATCGAGATGGTTGCCTCCGCACCCGTTATGTCATTCTTCGCAGAGTGCACAACAGTGCCGGGAGCTGCAGCAGTCATCAGATCGTCAGTGACCTTTTCCGAGTGGTATACTGATCGACCAGTTTTGGAGCATGTCGACTGATGATGATCTCCATGATGCGCGTTCGCGACATTGAACGCGTGAATGGGTATTCATCTTGGGCGGTACGTGGATACGGCAAATGAATATGAGCTAAGAACGGTGCAGTCTCAGCTTTGGGCATATCTTTGGACAAACATTGCGAATGCGATTATCACCTCCGCAACAGGTGTATTGCTGGTCTGGCAACGCAATCACATCACTGCTGCGCAGGCAGGCTTCACTCTCCTACTCGGAAACTCGATCTCCGGAGCAGTGCTGTCCTCACTTCAGAGGCTTGTGACCCTGGAACTCACTATGATCTCCGGACAACGAATCTACGAGTACGCCTCCATGCCAGCCGAAGCATCGCTCGCAGGCAGAGATGTACCGGCGGGGTGGCCGTACACTGGCGATATAGAACTGCAAGATCTGCATGCTGGCTATGCACCAGGGCTTCCTGACGTCTTGCGGGGCGTCGATCTGAAGATTAACTCTGGGGAACGTGTCGGTGTTGTCGGAGCGACGTGAGTTCCTGTACGCGGCTTGCCGCTGATGGCCACAGTGGAGGAGGGAAGAGCAGCCTGGTGTCGACCCTTTTCCGCTTAATCGACATTCGTTCAGGCAGTATTCTAATCGACGGCATCGACATTTCGAGGTATGCAGCGACGTGTCCCGTGGTGATGCTGATTCACCGTAGCGTGCACCTCTCCGACCTGCGAAGTCGTTTGACCATTGTGTGAGTCCTGCCCGAGAGGTTCTCTGTTGTCTAATGAGATGGTAGTCCTCAAGATCCTGTGCTCATGTCTGGCACTCTCAGATCAAGTGAGCATCGCAGATTGCACTTCTTGTCTGACCATATAGCCCTGGACTACCTCGGTGAACACGAAGATGCCGTGATCCTGCAGGCTCTCAAAAGGTTCGCAAAGCCGTCTGATTTGGATCCAAACTCATTGCGACAGCGTGCATTTACTGTCCGAGAATGGCAGCCAGTCAGGGGAGTCAGACGACTTTTCAGACGCGGAGGCGGCCCCGTCATCCGTATTCGCCGATCTCGACGCCGTCGTGGTTTCAGGCGGGACGAACTTCTCCCTGGGACAGCGGCAGCTGTTGGTCTTGGCCCAGAGTATGCTCAAGCAGTCCAAAATCCTGGTCTTGGACGAGGCCACGGCCTCTATCGACTTCCGGTAGGTGATGTTCGGTGCATGTACCCGTCGCTGACCATTCGAAGCACCGACGCTTTGATCTCGGAGACCATTCGAAACGAGTTTGATGATACAACGCTGCTCGTTGTTGCGCATCGGCTGCGTACCATCATTGACTTGTGAGTGGACTCAAGCATGTCACAACTGACATGTAAAGCGACAAGATCATCGTGATGGACGCCGGACGGGTGGTGGAGTTTGGTAAGCAATCCGCATGCACCAAGTGTCACTGCGTACTGACAACCCGCAGACTCACCAGCAAAACTTCTCGCGGATCGAAACTCTCGTTTCTACACGCTTTGCAAAGCTACTGGCTCAACAGAGTTTGCTGAACTTCGACGTTTGGCCCAGCGTTGAAGACGAGCGGAGTTTGCAGACTAGAGTATGCATTCTTGCAGACATTTGAGCTGGCGCGCGGTCCGAAACCAAGAGACACCAAGCTCTATACGCTTGAATCTTCGTCTCACGACATCTCGAAGGCTCACAACATGAAGCGCATCAAATGCTATCCGTGCGATGCGAATATCACCAAAACTGACCACTCCCTTGCTTTGGCTCTCCACTCGCGGACCGTTTATGTTCGAACTGCTTCAAATGTTCCTCTTGTCTCCAATCTTATCCTGGCACGCGGACAATATGCGAAGACTGCGAGGAGACGGCAAACGAGTGTTTTCGCTGCGCAGAAGACTTGGGCCCTGGAAGTTGTCAGCACTGGTGTCTGTCGTGTTGGAAAGTCAGTAGAACCACATATACGCGAGGTTCTACTGACTTGATTTACTCTTAGCTGCACTCGGCGATAACCTGTGCAAGTTCAACAAGAGCGGAATCGTAGGGTGCGCGCATGCCCTTTCAGGCGGATCAGTGGAGACCCGAGGAGATGACACGCACGGCACAGTCACATTCTGCGCTAAGTGCTGGGTCACATATTATACCAAGCAGCACAGGGAACGGAGTGGATAGCGTTGATGCATTCAGCTCTCCCACTTGCCAACTTCCTCATCGAGCTTCGGACCCCACTTCTTCAAAAAGTCCTCCACTTTGCGACGCTCAGCCAGAGCGTCTCCATCAAGAGTCAGACCTGCCAAGCTATCCTCCAGACCCTTGTCCATGCTCTCAAAGAAGCCAGCAATAGCTCTAGCAGCACTCACGACCTCCTCAAAGGCCTCACTGATGTCGTCAACCTCTTGTGGCGCGTACAGTGTCGAAATGGCATTGTCGTATGCCGCTGCGAGCTCGATGGATTTGGCCAGGATCGGTCGAAATGATGTCTTGTTGCTTGGAAGTGCTTTTGGAATGGAACGATGCAGAAGTCGTGTCAGTTGAAGGATGGGCTTTGCCTAGATTCATCAGCTCGCTTACCATGGAAGAATTGACATACCTTCTTCGCTCGGGTTAACTCTGCAGGTAACATTTTTCCCGCTCCCATTAGCTCCTTCTCAAGTCCAGCCCAAGCATCGTCATCCCCTGACGCATCTTCGTCTTGATGCACATCCTCCTCATCGTCCTCTGACTCTTCCTCCGCATCTTCAAGCATCTCGCTATATTCCGTCCACGCATCCGTCATAGCCTCCATATCAAGTGTCCACCTTCTATTTGCTGCCAAAGCCTCGGTAGCGGCTATCATTTGCACGCTAGAGTCTATTGTGTCCCATACACTTGCTGTGTGAGCGAGGTAAGGCGCCGTGGCTTGAGTTTTAGGATCCGGCAGAGTCTTGGGTGCTTCTTTCGCTGCTTTCACCCAATTCTCAGGCTTATCGAGATGTAAACTGAGAACATTAATCAGAGAAAGAAGATCTTCAGTGACGCGACGAGCGACAGTTGCCCAGTCTTCAACGAGCAAACTCTCGCGTGCCGACTGCATGTCATCACCGGCAGCTGCGATAACACAGCTTGCCATCCGAGCGACAGCATCCTGCAGCTTTGGCAGGTAAGAGAGAGCGCCGTCGGGTGTGATAGGTGGTGAGAAAGACAAGGAGACAGAGGTGGTGTGTGTTCGGATTGTCTGGAGAAGGTCGACAAAAATGGCTGGGAGAGTGTCGTGGATTGGCACAATGATGATAGATGTTGATGATGATGAGCTGGACGGGATGCTTGACTGTTCAGGCAGGATGGCTAAAGATGTCTTGCAGATGTTTGCTGCCTCCTTGAGGGCTATCTAGCGTGAGCTACTTCCAATGAGGTACAACATTTACAACGCACCTTTCCGGACAACTACTCTGTCAGCGCAGCTTTCAGTCCAAATTTATGTACTCACCTGACTTGTTTTCCGACATTTCGCTCAAATTAGTATACCTGCAAGTGCATACCGGCCTATACCTGCACTTGCAGCATTGACTTTCTATGCAAACTTTCCCACGAATGACTTCAAACCTCCTTCCAAAAAATCGGGCCTCCTAGCTCCTACACCAACATTTCGTGGATCGCATCTTTTTCTCAAAAACCAATCAAAAGATCAATAAAATGATCAGGACACGTTTGTCAACTGGTGCAAAGCTAGCCGTCAGGTCCGTTGAGGCTTCAAGAGGTGAGTTGGTCGCGATCTGCTTGTCACGCCGAGCTGGATCGGTAGTTCTTTGCGTTCATGTCCGATCATTGGACATGAATTTCTGGACACTGATCCGGGCATTTAGCAACAAGTAGCTCGTTGTAAATTCCATTTTCTGATGACCTTCCTCAGTTGCTCCTCGTGCCGTTGCCGCCGGCCCGTCAACCCTTGCTCGAGCCTTCTCGTCGAGACCTAAGGCTCCTCGGTCTGCCATGATGGTCGCTACTGCTGGTGAGTCCGCCGCATCTCACACCTACAATTGCTAATGATAAGCCATGGGTGCCGCCCGATCATACGCCGCTGAGGCTGGTGGCAAGTTTACTCGTAACAAGCCTCATTTCAAGTGCGTTGCTTGCTCGATCATCGCACATGCATAGCTGACAGTCTCAGCATCGGTACCATCGGTCACGTCGATCACGGCAAGACGACATTGACAGCTGCTATCACAAAGTGCTTGTCCGAGGCTGGCGGTGGCAAATTCATGGACTACTCGCAGATTGACAAGGCGCCGGAGGAGAAGGCGCGTGGTATTACCATCTCCACTGCTGTACGTACTATTTCTTAAAGCGCGAAACAGGCTGACATTTGCAGCACGTCGAGTACGAGACACCTGCCAGACACTATGCGCACATTGACTGCCCTGGTCACGCTGATTGTGAGTCTCAGGTACTTTGACAATGTGCTGACGTGCAGACATCAAGAACATGATTACTGGTGCTGCCCAGCTCGATGGCGCCATCATTGTCGTTTCTGCCACAGACGGCCAGATGCCCCAAACCCGCGAGCACTTGCTTCTCGCCCGTCAAATCGGCATCAAGAAGCTCTTGGTCTTCATCAACAAGGTCGACCAAGTCGATGACCCTGAGATGCTCGAGCTCGTCGAGATGGAGATGCGTGATCTGCTCACCACATTCGGCTATGACGGTGAGGGCACACCCATCATCATGGGTACTGCTCTTGCTGCTCTCGAAGGCCGTGACCCTGAGCGTGGGGCGGCCAAGATTCAAGAGTTGATGGACGCTGCGGACACATGGCTTGAGATTCCTCCCCGTGATCTTGACAAGCCGTTTTTGATGTACGTCGAGGACGTGTTCTCGATCTCGGGTCGTGGGACTGTGGTGACGGGCAAGGTCGAGAGAGGAACTATTACCAAGGGTTCCGAGATTGAGATTCTTGGCATGGGCTCGTCGATGAAGACTACCCTTACGGGTATTGGTGAGTAGCATGGACGTTGTATGGCTGCGCTGACGCTTGGAAGAAATGTTCCACAAGGAGCTCGAGCGTGGCGAGGCCGGTGACAACATGGGTGCTCTTCTCCGTGGTGTCAAGCGCGAGCAGGTTCGCCGCGGGCAAGTCATTGTCCAACCCGGCACCATCAAGAGCGTCAAGAAGTTCAAAGCTCAAATCTACGTCCTCACAAAAGACGAAGGAGGCCGCTACACCCCCTTCATGTCAAACTACCGTCCCCAACTCTTCATCCGCACAACAGACGTCACTGTTGCCCTTACCTTCCCACCCGAGATGGAGGGAGCACACGAGAAACTCGTGATGCCAGGAGACAATGTCGAGATGCTGGGTGAGCTCGTGCACGATATTGCGCTCGAGGCAGGTTCGCGCTTTACGCTGCGTGAGGGTGGAAAGACGATTGGGACGGGAATTGTATCGGAGATTTACGAGTAGAAACTACATTCATGCATGACACCGCCACTCTCTAGTCTTCTTCCATACCTTCTTCTAGGGCGGCCTTGGCTTTGGCTTCGGCGGCGGCGATGAGCTCAGCTGGGACGGATTGATGGCGCCCGTTCGATTCGGTGCAGACCCACGTCATCTCGAGCTCGAAATCCTTGTCTTTGTTGTCCTCGTGTACGAGGTGGATGCTGATCGTCAGCATGATAGTGAGTTATCACACGAGACTCACATCCTCGCAATCTCATCGACTCCATCTCTAACCGTCCCGTTCTCCAAATCCCACTTCTCAAGCTCCGTCTTGGCCAACGCCTTGCCCTTGCCGACAGCATGCGCCTTGTAGCCATAAAACACCCCCGAAGGCTCGACGCAGTAAAGCTTTGGACCCGTCTTATCGATACCAGCCATGAGCGTCGCGATTCCGAACGGTCGGACGGAGCCATAGCAAGTGTATGCTTGGACGTATGCAGATACGCGGTCTGCAAGCGTTTGCAATGAGACGGGGGAGCTGTACGTCTCGCGAAAGTTGGAGGCTTCGCTTCGAGCTCGGCTGGCGAGGTGCTTGCCATCTGCGAGGAGGCCAGCGGTAGCCTGTGTGATGTCAGTATGGTCGAGAGGGGCAAAGGATGGGGACTGACCAAACCGATGTGATTGTCTACACCCAGGATTCGCTTGTTGCTGCCTGGAACTAGCAGCTTGGAGTGCACCATACGCTCAACGGCAAGAATCACACCGTCTTTGCAGCGTAGACCGATGGCGACTCTATACTTCGTCAGACATAGCTTTACTTGAGGTCGGTAGAAGACGCACCCTGAAGCTTCGACAGCCTTGTTGGCATACTCGACCTAACTTTGTCAGCCACATCATGCCATCAGAAGGAGGCGTACCTGAAACAGTCTCCCATCTGGACTATATGTCGAGACTGAGAGATCATAGCCTGTACCGATGGATGACATGATGAACCGTTTTCTCGCTTTCTAGTGTCTTGATATCGGCTCTTGTTGCTCAGTGTAGGTACTAAGATATGCTGAGGGTTATAGTGCGTTTTGTGTGTATCTATTGATTTGTAGCTAGCTCGTGTTGAGGCTGGGCAAGGACACGGCAAGCTCGAGGACGCAAGCGTCGCGCAGGATGGGGTTAAGAGTCAAAATGACAGTCCTGGGAAAGCTTTACGTCCAGCTCTTGCTATAGCTGCAGCAGCAGCTGAGCTGCTTGTTACTTGCGCAGATTCTGAGAGTGAGAATGCTCAGATTTCGCTTGAGAGCTTGCAGGGAGAGAATACCAACAGGCTCGTTCCGGATGCAAGAGTCAGAACATCCACTTGGGCTTCGAATCAACCAGGTACGCAATGCAGCTTCACCGACTGCATCCTACCCATGACAAGTAAAACAGTCTGAGTATCACTTGACGCATGACCAAGGCCACTCGAGAAATCGCAGCTGAGAGCGCTATCACTTCGTCGTTTGCCAGCTGGCATTGCTCCCTATTTTTCCCTTTGCGCGTTCAGCGAAGTACGACTTCGATCGTAGCCAGCTTCCGCCCTTCGCGTCCGAGACAGTGGCGCCATGATGCAAGCAACACAGGATCGGGGTGCTCTGCTCGTTACAACACCTGTGAGAAGTCGTTGCTTTTGTTAGCTAGATGGGGACAATAGCCATGCATTGGTTTCTCTTGCAATGGGCAGCTTTGCTAATTGACCTTGTAGTCAATTAAACTTGCAGGATTCAATAACGGCAATGTTGACGCTCGTGACACGGGCGCAGATGCGCGGCATTCGACGCTCGCTCAGTCGTAGCACTTCCACTCAGTAGCAAGAAACCGACCTTGAACGCAGACACCGACAAACAATGCTCCATCGCGCACGCAGCAATCGACGGCCGACGCAGTGATCTTCTGCAATTGTCAACAACCACGTTACTATGGCCGAGTCATCTGCTGGAGCGCGACGGGGCGATCGGGGACCGGAAGTGTTCACAGTGACTTGTATCCTGCTGGTCTTGTCCACTTTCTTTGTGCTTTGCAGGCTCATTTCGAAATGGGGCGTAAAGAAGCGCGTCAACTCTGATGACTTTGCGACTATACTTGCGTGGGTGAGTTCCTGCGTAGTCGTGTGATCAAGCTATGCTGATGTGTAGCTCTTTACTGCCGGCCTGTCCATTTCAATCATGTATGCAACGTCTGTCGGCCTCGGAAAATATGATGCAGGTGAGTCAGAAAGGGGTCAGATTCCATCACTGTTCCTGACGATCACCCCTTAGACATCCTCCCCGAATGGGGTTTGCCACTTCGACGTGCCGAATACGTCTTTACAGCGCTATACAACCCGGCTTTGATGGCAACCAAGACGGCTATTCTCATCCTCTACATCAGAATGGCTCAAGCGCATAAAGATCTGCGTATCGCTTCTTATGTCGTCTTGGCCGTCGTCAATCTCGCTGGCATCGTCCTCACCTTTCTCAACCTCTTCCAATGTCGTCCTCTTCGCGCGGCGTTCAACAATTATGATCGCGACAATGCCGTTTGCATCGACCTAGTGTCGCTTTATCTCTCATCAGCCCCTATCAACGTCCTCACCGACTTGGCAATCCTCCTCCTACCCATCCCAATCCTCACCAGTCTCCGCATGGAGTTTCGCCAAAAACTCATCCTCATCGCGACCTTTATCACTGGTGGCTTCGTCGCCATTGTCGACGTCGTGCGAATCGTCTATTTGCAAGAAGCGCTCAAGCAAGAAGTCGCGTTGGATGAGGCGCAAGGTGGCGGACGTAACACGTCGAGCGTGCAAGACTTTGATTACCACGCTTCTTTCAGCTTGATGTGGTCTGCTGTCGAAGTCAACGTTGGCCTCATCTGCGCTTGCATCTTGGTGCTCAAGCCGCTGGTTATGCGTGTCATGCCTGCCATTTTGCATGATCCGGCGCGTAGATCTAGTAGATCGGCAGCTGAGCCTTCGACGGCGCAGGTCAACTATGACGGCGGGTGGTCACTTGAGACATTCAAGTTGCATTCCAGAAGTCCTCGCCAGGCATCCATCTCGCAAATGATGGATCCTTTACACGTCGAAGACATCGACAGCAATCCCTCCACAGAAGATCCAACCCACACCATCCCAGAGGAAGCAGAGGGAGAGGGCCAGGTCGATGGGGACGGTGATGACTTTGACTTTTTCCAATTCCTCGCTTCGGAGCCTCCAGAGACTGCAGCGCCAGCTTCAGCGGCGCCAAAGTCGCCTAAGACGAGGGAGCGAAGGTTGACAATGTCCGTTGTCGAGGTCTTCACAAGGCCGAGAGCCTTGAGCAAGGAGAGCGAGAGGTTGCCGCCAACTATTACTGTCTCCGAGGCGGATAGATCAGCACATGTGCCGTCGCTGCCCCACGGTCACTTTGCTGACTTTGTCGAGATGAACAGTCGCAAGTCGCTGCCCGAGTTGACAGCCAAGGAAGCCTGGCGGCCAGTCATGTTCGGTAGGTCCATTGTCCGTTGAAGAGACAACTGACATTGCAGTCTCCATCTTCTTTGCGCTCTGGGGAGCGGTTTATGGCTTGCTTGGAGTGCTTAATGGCCGAATACAAGTCATTCTGGGCTATACCCCGGCTCAGACTATCGCCCTGCACAACGCGTACTGGATCGGCTACTTCCTGGGCACAGGTGGTATTGGCTATTGGATCCTATCTCGACACGGGTTCAAAGCCACCATCATGTCAGGCCTTGCCATCTACGCTTGTGGAGCAATGGCTTTCTGGCCTAGTTCTGTGCTCGTCTCCTTCCCTGGCTTCGTCATTTCCAACGGCATGATCGCCTTGGGCCTGGCCTGTCTCGAAGTCGCCGCAAACCCGTTCATCGCCCTAGCTGGCCCCGATGACCTCATGGAAGCTCGACTGTGCTTCTCGCAAGGCATCCAGGGTATCGGTAGCGTCCTCTCCCCCATCCTCGCCCAAAAAGTCCTCTTCCGAAGGGTCGCGGGCCGCGCAGACCTCTTCAACACGCAATGGTGCTACCTCGCTGTTTCCTTCTTTGTCGTCTTCCTCGCCGTCGTCTGCAACTATGTCAAGCTGAGCGAGGCTTCTGATGAGGATCTCGAGGCGGTCGTGAGGAGACGGCAAGAGGTCCGACCGATTCCTGATGGCGCCAAGATCTTTGGGCTCTCGCCCGCGATGTTGAGCGCTGCGCTGGGCATCACATCTATGTTCGTGTATGTTGGGGGACAAGAGACCATCAGCTACTACTGGGGCAAGTGGGTTAAGATCATGAGCCCAGGGTGAGTTTGCGATCTTATAGAAGCAGCGCTGACTCTTCAGCGTCAATCCCAACGAGAGCTTCAATTATCACGCAATTTCGCATACCGTCTTTGCTCTCAGTCGTTTCCTGGCGTCGGGCGCAGCATACATTGGTATCCCACCCCGATTGATCCTGGGAGTGTCTATTGTTGGCTCCTTGGCCTGCACCATTGGCACGTGGGCTACACCTCCCGGCGGTGGAGGCGTGGCAAGCTTGATTTTGGTCACCTTTTTCGAAGCTGCCATCTTCCCACTCATCTTCGCTATCACTATCCGCGGCCAGGGTCGACACACGAAAAAGGTCTCTGCTGGCTTGGTCATGGCTATTTCTGGTGGTGCCGTGTGGCCGAGTGTTGCATATGGCATCGACAAACAACATCCAGACAAGCCACGACTTGCGCTCATCGTGCCGGTCCTGATGCACGCTCTCACCCTCGCGCAACCCGTCATCTTGAGTCTTTCGAGAACAATGCGGAGGTTCATAAGCCCTGTTAAACAATTGTTGTAGCTATATACTATGTACAGATACGTCTTCTTGCAGCGTTCACAGCAGTAAAGACCATGCAACACGTGAATCTCGAGTCGGCCGACGTGCCTGAAGATATTGCTTGTACCCGGCGGCCGTGTTGTCCGAATTATCATCTCAACAACATTCTGACGCTCAGGCTCACAATGTCAGCTATTCGCGGGCCACAGCTGGAAAGCCCAACAGAAGCAGCTGATGCGGCCGACAGACGCTACAAACCTGACAAGCGATCGCGCACCGGTTGTTTGACTTGTAAACGCCGAAAGAAGCGGTGGTGAGTTTAGTTCGAAAGTCACAACGCGACTTAATTAACGTGCAGCATTGAAATCTACGAGGACAAGGCTTGTCAGAGATGCAGAGACGGAGGATATCTTTGCGTGAGTCTGCAGCTGACAGACTGTGATAGAGCTGAACTTTTTCAGGAACCAGGAGCCCCTCCTGGTCTCCGAATAGTCAAATCACCTAAAGCTAGAAAATCTCGACTGCCAAAAGGTCCTACGTCCGAGTCTGATGTCGGTCCTTCACCTCCAATTATTGAAAAGGCAAACACTTCGCTCAGTGTTCCGTTCCAGCTCGACTTGACTCCAGCTCCTTCGCTCGACGTGAGCTATTCTCGGTCAACTGCGCATACTCTGTCAGAGGAACAGCCGCCTGCAGGTCCTTCCAATTACTTCCAAAAGTGGGTCTGGACCGCTCGTTTGACGCTTACTCTCAGTGACAGGGATGAGCACATGACTGTTCCAGACGCTGTCACTACCGCACCTACAACGCTCGCAGCTGCAGCGTTGGTGGCCCCTATTCCGTCCGAGGAACTGTATACCGCCGGCGCCATCTGGGCTGGCGTATGTGAGTAATCTTCCTGCAATGTCATAACGCTGACGCAATCAGACGATCATCTGAACGCCAATTTTCTCTCCTCCATGCCCGAGAAACCTAGAGCCTTGCTACGAACCCGCATGCTCATCGTTGCAGGCATGGACGACATGACGATTGCAGCTCAATGCGCCTTGTCCATTGAGTTCTTCGCCCTGCTCAAGATGCATGTGGCTGACATGCGTGATAGCGAGCATTCGTGCTGGTTCTCGGCGTCTGGTGATCCCGCGACAGGAGGACCTCGGCAAGTCTTGGAGAGGCTGTCCGCCAATCTGTCTGATTCGGACGCCCTTGCCGAGCCTCATGAGCTGCGTGACCGCGCTACTCGCTTTTACAATGAGGCTCTGCGTCTCTTTGGTCTCAAGGTCATGCCATTGGAGGCCGCTCTTTGGGCCGTGATTGACTTGCACACAGTGACTGTGAGTATCCTCACAATCTCTAGTGACAGTCGCTGACGTTTGCAGATGGCTCGACATACGTCCCCTTACTGCTATGCCGTCCTCGACATTGGCGAAACCCTCATCACTTCGTACCTGGGCAACAGGCCAGCCTTCGGCTTGCGCGAAATGTCCAGCCAAACAGCCTTTCCACTCCGCAGCTTTGCTCAGTGCGACGTCTTGCGCTGCGTTGCGACGCTTAACCGTCGCCCCTTCCTGTTCTTGCGCATGGACATGGATGGCGAGAGGGACCCAGGGGCCGATCATGCATCGCATCAAGACTGGGTGGATGCTGAAGCTTGCGCCGTCTACCAAGGGCAGCCATGGCTACTTTTGGTGACGCTGGCTGAGGTCGCCGAGCTACTTGCTGCTCGCGCTGCTGGTGTTGTAGGAGAGGAGGAGGCGCTGAAGCGAGGCCAGAGGCTTGAGCTGTTCCTCGACACGCTCGACCTCACTGCTGTCGCAGCTCCGCACGACGTGACGACTGCTGAGATATGGCGTGAGGCTACAATCATCTATCTCTACCAAGAGGTTTACCGGTATGTCTGTTGATATTTGTATTCGCTCTCCTGACATGAAAGCTACGGACGCTCGCACAAGCGCCTTCGCCGTGCACTGCGCTACTCCATCGACCTCATGCAGCAACTCCTCCCCAGCAAACCCTCTTTTCTGTCTTGTCCCGTCTTCCTTGTCGCTACACTGGCACTCGAGGAACATGATCGCGCGTTGTTGAGGCAGTACTTGAAGTTGTCGATGCCGGGTCAGGGCGGACCGAACAATTGTCGTTTGGCCGAGGAAGTTTGGCGGGAGGTAGATGAAGAAGCTCGGGCTACGGGCTGGCGGGAAGTTGGTCTAAATGTGGGCTTGCTTCCGACTCTGTGGTAGGTATAGGCTGTGTTATAGTGCACTACGTACATTTGGACTCTGACTCTGGCCATGAAAAAGCGCGCGTCTACCGAGCGGATATCGCGGGTACTTTCTGGTCCGCTATCACCTGCTACTTAACTATTGCAGCTCCATCTCAAACACTGCCTTTCATCCTCATTTTCAATGACCTTACCAGCATCTTCTTTTTATCCTCACCCTCTGGCTCCGTTGAGCGGTGACGAGCTCGCGACACTCGTCAAGGCCGTCAAGTTACATGTCAAGCAAGAACATGGAACCAACGTCACCGTGCACTTCAAGGCTGCCTTCCTTGTCGAGCCTCCTAAAGCCGTGGTCACGCCCTTCCTTGACGATTTGGCGGCAGGTGGCTCGCCTACGCCCCCGCCTAGACGCGGTGAGGCTCTCCTAGATATCCGCGGCAAAGAGAAAGCCATATTCGCCGAGTATCACGTTGTCCTCTCTGAACCCGAAGCCATCGTCGACAAGGTCGTTGTCCTCGATGAGCACTCCAAGGTCGCTCTTGATGGTGTCGAGTTGACTTTGGCCGAAGAGAAGCTCAATGCGTCGACGGAGTTTCAAGAGGTCATCAAGAAGTTGCGCCTGCCAGCCAACGCCAAGGTCATTGCTGTGAGTCTTGATCTTTTGGGCTGCAACCTCGACTAACATCAATCAGGACTGCTGGATCTATGGTGCAGACACCACACAGTTCACTCCGCGCAAGCTGCCCTTCATGATGTACTACAGTGTAAGTCCCCCATCTCCTTGTTACCTGGCCATTCTGCTGACAACACAGCTCTCAGATGACGCCGATTCCTGCCACTACGCCTACCCCTTGCCATTCATCCCTGTCTTGGATACCGAGACCTATGAGCTCGCTGAGATTCAGTGGACTCCAATCTTTGGTGGGGAGAGCACCAAGACCATGCTCGATCTGCCTGAAGGTGAGCTGTACCCGTGGGAGCTGCACCAGAGCAGCGAGTACATGCCTCATCTTCTCGAGGCGAAAGGCACCAAGCTTAGGGACGATGTCAAGCCGTACCGAGTCACACAGCCCGAGGGTGCGAGCTTCTCGGTCAAGAACGAGCGCAGCATCAAGTGGCAAAAGGTAAGTGACCACTCTGCGAAGCTTGCTGACCCGGCAGTGGTCTTTCTTCATCGGCTTCACACCCAAAGAGGGTATTGTCATTCACGATGTCCGCTACGACAACCGTTTGGTATTTCACCGCCTCAGTATGAGCGAGATGACTGTGCCGTACGGAGATCCTCGTGCGCCGTATCATCGCAAGCAGGCTTTTGACTTTGGAGACTGCGGCGCTGGTATTACCGCTAACGAATTGAGGTAAGTTCTTTGCTCAGTCGCTAGTCGTGGACTGACTTCTTCAGCTTGGGCTGCGACTGTGTAGGCTCGAAGTGCTGTTGTACGCGTGATCTGACGTCGACCAGCTTGGAGAGATCCACTACCTCGACTTCGATGTTGTGCGAGGCGATGGACACCTTCACAAGATGAAGAACGTCGTTTGTATCCACGAGCAGGTACGTCAATGCGCTGTTGGAAGCACAAGGCTGATTGTGGCAGGATGACGGTATCGCTTGGAAACACACGTCAGTGGCATACCGTACCTATTGCTCGCCAGTATGCTAATGAAGATCAGCAACTTCAGAACCGAGAAAGCCGCTGTTGCCCGCTCCCGAGTTCTCATCATTCAATCAATCATCACTGTGGCCAACTACGAGTATATCTTCATGTTCAAATTCGACACTGCCGCCGGTGAGTACCGAGGTCAAAGCCGATCAAGTCTGATCATCAGCTGTGCATATCGAGATGCGAGCTACTGGTATCTTGAGCACTCATGCCATCATGCCGAACGAAACCTCTCCGTATGGTAACATTGTGGCGCCAGGAGTCCTAGCTCCTTCGCATCAGCATCTGTGAGTACTCGTGGCAAGTACGACCCTGACCGCCTCAGATTCTCTGCTCGTATCGACCCTGCAATCGATGGCTACAACAACTCTGTTGTACAGGAAGACTCCGTTCCGATGCCCTTTGATGTCAAGAACCCTCCTGCCAACAATCCCTACGGTGTCGGCTACACCGTCGAGAAGACGCCCATCAAGGTCTCTGGGTTCGCAGATGCTAAGCCCGAGGCAAACCGAATTTTCAAGATGATCAATCCCAGCAAGATCAACCCCATCTCTGGTCAGTCTGCTCTAAACGTGCGAGATTAAACTGACGTCGCCGCAGGACGGCCCGTGGGCTACAAGCTGATTGCGCCACCTTCGCAGCTCATGCTTGCTCACAAAGACTCGGTGGCGCATGCTCGAGCTGAGTTTGCCGACCATCATCTGTGGGTGACTGCGCATCGCGATGACGAGCTCTTCTCTGGTGCGTCGACCTTCCGATTACGTGACAGAAGCTGACGGTCAAGGCGGAAAGTACACGAATCAGTCAAACGGTCGCGCCAACGGCATCCGATCCTGGGTCGCACGTAAAGACAATGTCGAGAATACCGATGTGGTTGTCTGGTCGACATTCGGTATGACGCACAACCCAAGGGTCGAAGACTTCCCAGTGGTAAGTGTCCCTTTCAGTCTTGTTCCTAATCAGCCCAGATGCCTTGCGAAGTACACATGATCTCCCTCAAGCCCGTCGACTTCTTTGAGAGGTCGCCTGCCATTGACTTGCCACCTTCTACTCAGCAAGTCAACCGATCCACAGCGTATCATGTCAACGGCAACGGGAATGGCGACAATGCCAAGCAGGCTCAATGCTGTCAGTAAGAGTTCGGAGTGTGCCTGGAGGTTGTACAGTAGCGAAGCCATATGAACAATGATGCCGTGACGGAGCTCAAGGCTCTTTTATAAGTGTGATAGGTCCTCCTGCTCCCTGCGTCTATGCCGGCTGTCCGAACTTCGGGCCGCTCCCGATTGTACCTTGATCTTGACAAGCTATGGCGTGCCTCTTATCAATCTTATTCACAGTCGCCATCCTCTAGGTACCAAACGACTTCAGCAGCCCATTGCAGCTCTATATGGCTTGGCATTGCGCCATCGTCGAGGCACAAGACGAAGCAGCAGACTAATTAAAGAAGTCATTGCAATTCTCCATGTTTCGTCTTCGCAAGTCGGGTCTGCATTCGGGCCCGATGGCCACCATGCCCGGCAGCTGCGCCTTGTTAAAAGCCTATGTTTCTGCGTGGACAACAACTCCCCAGGAATGACGGACATCGTTCAGCCAACGCTGACCGCAAACGCTTTGTCTCCACGACCTCGGTCCACCGAAAGCATTTCGGATAAACTTTCGACAGAGGAGAAGAATGTCCATGCGTTCACTGCAGACGACGCCGGTCAGGTCAATGAACAGCCCGTGTCCTACCCAAACTTCGATGATAGCGAGCTCACCCCTTGGACGGCATGGTTGTGGGACGGTGAGCGATGAGCGGGGATAGGGAATCTGCGGCTGAATTCGCAGCTTTACGTGTGCACGATCCCGAGAGGCGTTTTCTCACCAAGCTAGACTTGACATTGATTTCGGCGGCTGGACTGGGTGTATGCTGCCGATACTTGGACCAGTGAGTGTTTCATCGTGATCAATGCCGGAGATCAGTGCTGACAGTCAGGGTGAACATCACCAATGCATTCAGTCAGTGACCGTTACATCTGGATGATCGCACTAACACTGCTGCAGATTCAGGCATGAAGGAAGCTTTGAACATGTACGGCAATGAGCTCAACTTTGCCAATGCTCTCTGGAGTGCGGGCTACTGCATTGGCCAAGTGAGTTCCATTGTCGACTTGTAGAGACATAGCTGAGCCGTCGTAGGTTCCGTCCAACTTAGCTTTAACAAGAGTAAGTCGTCATCCTATGTCTCGCGCTCACGACGAGTCGAGAGCTCCCTACTACATCGCTGCTCTGGAGATCGGCTGAACAATCTGCACCTTCGGCACTGCAGGTATCAAGAACGTCAACCAACTCTACGTGCTTCGATTCTTCGTCGGGTAAGCGCTCTTTGACTGCAAATAAATTGTGATGACTGACAGGACAGACTGTTCGAGAGTGGTCATTTCCCGTACGTTGTCCATGAAACTTTCCATTGACCCACAGGGCCGTCATGTACGTTTGTTCGTCCTACTACAAGCCAGAAGAGTTGGCCAAGCGCAACACCGCCATTCAAGTCTTCACCGCAATTGGACCACTTTTCTCCGGCTTCCTGATGTGAGTCAAATTTCTTAAGACAATGTGGTAACGTGTTGACGTTGTCAGGGCCGCAGTCCACACGGGTCTAGACAATGCGGGAGGCTGGGAAAGCTGGAGATGGCTGTTCATCATTTGCGGACTGTTTTCGTTCCCCTGCGCGGTGTGGACCATCTTCGCCATGCCAGATTTGCCTTCTCGAGCCCGAGCCAATTGGTAAATGTACGCGTCGCTACCTCTTGCTGATCTGCAGGATCTTCTCTGCCAAGGAGATTGAGCTAGCTCGGTATCGTATGCCTTCGGAACGAAAGCTCTACACCGGACTGTTCAAGTGGCAGGACGTCAAGCGCTGGCATCAGACATGGCATGTGTATGCTTGTGAGTGGCGCCATCTGGATTGCGTCCTGATGATCAGTTGCACTCTTCTTTTTCTTCATCGCACAGCTCGGGCAGTCCAGTGGTAGCAGTACGTCCCGTATCAGCCATCTTACCTTCTGACTCGAAGTGATCTTTTGGATCAAATCGTACAACAAGAAAGGCCAGCCTGCTGTCTATACGATTCAGCAGATCAATTCGATACCTCTTGGCGTGAGTCTCTACGACATGATCCCGTGCTGATCCGTGCAGATCAACGTCATCCAAATTGTCCTGTCGATGGTTGCATCCTTCATCTCAGACGCGCTACCAAAGAGTCGTCGTTGGCCTATCATGGTGTTCGCTGGGCTAAGCGGCTTTGTGCTTTGCATTGCCCTCGCTGCGAGTCCTGTGTATCCCTCGAATAAGGCTTCACGCTGGTTGCTGTACTGTAAGTCAAGCTGAGAGACATGGGTGTTGACATGACAAGACCTCATGCCACTCGCTGGACTATCTGCCGGTTGCACTTGGACGATGGTCAATGAGACCAGCCGAGCCGATCCCGAACGGCGTGCGTACGTATCAGCGGTGGTGAGTATTATGGCTGTCCTTGACAATACTGACCGAACAGATGAACCTCAGCGCTTATGTGTTTTCAGCATGGGTGAGCAAGCGCGACTGCATTCGATTGGGCTGACCAAAATAGATCCCAGTTTTGACGTTTCCCACCTACTTGCAGCCCACTATCGTCGCAGGCAACTACGTCAACGCCGTCTTTGCCCTTGTCGCTGCCTTTATCGCCTTGGGCATTGGCTACCTAGACCACCGCGACCAGAGAAAGGCCGTCGCAAATGGTGCAGCGCCGGACCGTGCCAAAGTTGATACGGTCATCGCAGTGATCTGAGTTGAACGAAGGATTCGGGCCACACAATTCGAGTATAGATGTGAACTGCTACTGAGATGCACCAAGCTACTTTGCAGATCTCTTCGGCTTCGATTTCTTTGTGAGATCGCCAACAACGCTGATCAAGTGTGCCACCACTGCAACTTGCACGTGAAAGCGTGATCAAACGCGTCGGAAGCTCAGACGCGTCGATGAGATATGCTTGGTTCTTTGGGGCTCAAAAAAGTCAAAAGACCCTAGAGGCACTCTTTCCGTGTCAACAACAACCGCGAATCAAGCTTACTCTGGTCTCATTATATCGTCATGCTCCCATCAGTCTTTCAATCACCTTCCTCTCCACCGTCCCTCGAATTTGATTCTCCATCCTTTTCCTCCCAATGGTCATCGACACCTCCAGAACCTCTTCTTGCAACTCCCTTATCCAGTCAGGCTTCGACCATTCAATATGATGTGCTTGCTACTCCTGATCAGTCTTATCACGCCGAGCCTAGCTTCTTCACCAGTAGGGAGTCTTTTGGCGATCATACGCCGTTCGGTCACACAAAGGCTGATTTGCGAGCTCATCAAGGGGTCGAGACACCCTCCGACGTAGCCAAGCTGCAGGTCCCTTCCAAACTTGTTTATACACGATTGTTTGACAGTCTCAAGGTCTGGATAGACATGGAAGATCATAGTCGCAGGCGACAGGAAGTCAAACAGCTCCTTACTGTGAGTGCCCCGCAGGCTCGTGAGAATATCCTAACCAAAAGATGCATGGCGCGAGTCTAGTGATCAAGCCAGCAGCGGCGGACCTATTCATCCTCGACTTCACCAAAGGCACCCCTCACAATCTTCAGCTGGTCCCCAGCCCAGTACTACATACTTGCTGTCGAAGCTTCGAGTGGGTCTACGAGAGTGTGCGAGCTGGCAAAATTGCCGCCTCGATGACACCCAATCGATCAGCCGAAGCGACAGAACTGCAGAGTATGCTGCAAGAGTATGAGAGTGCACGGCCGCGTCGCATCTCGTCCATGGTGCCGAGACGGTCGCGGTACATCGATGCTAGAGTCTCGGAGGAGTCGGATTTGGGCACCGAGGCCAATCCATTCATTGTTAAGGAGGAGGCGGTGATGCCTCTGGTCAAAGCAGAAATCAATCTGCTTGGGATGTGGCGTCCGACCAATCCAACGACCACGCCGGTGCTGTCGAAGCGCAAAGCAGTGCGCACCAAGGAGGACAAGGCAGCACGCAAGCGACCACTGTCCCCTTACTTTGTCAAGATCACCCGCTCCGAATCTCCTTACAATGTTCCGGTTCCTTCACCTTCCAAAGTCGGTCACTGGAGTCGAGGCGCGTATGACCTCGCGACTGCCGGTTGGCATCTTGCATTCTATGCCAAGTGGTCTGTTGAAGGCATTGTTGGGCTCATGGCCAAAAAGGTATGACTTTCATCTCGTGCTCACACTCTGACTTGCAGTACCCACATCGCTCAGAAGACGGTTGGCTGCGGATCATGGACGGCAAGACACACTTAGCCGTCATGAGCTACCACGACGCGTACCTCGCGAAATGGGCACATGAAGCCCAGCTTGAACGCAAAGCTGCAGCTGGCGTCGGCAAGTTGACCCCTGAGCGCAAGCCACGCGACCATAGCATGATGCGCATCATCGACAAGGTTCGCGAGCAACGCCATTCCGAGAAAGGGATGGTCTCGTTCCTCGCACGGGAAGATCTTCATTCAACAATCAATTGGAAAAGATTCACATGCCGGCAGGTAAGTTGTTTAAGCTTTCGGGCTGTCTCTCCTTTCCCGGCATGATTTTCAGGGGCTGACATTCAGACTGATGTGGCTTTACGCATCTCTCGAGCTTTTCTCGATCGACAAAAGCTACACCTTGATTGTCAGTGGCACTATCGCGAGCACCGTGCGAGGCTAGAGTGTCAAGCGATGCGGTATCGTCGTCTACATGCTTTTGCTTTTGCTTGAGCGGTATGCAAGATAGGATACGATTCTTTGATTCGGGTTCCGACTTGGATGGACCTGACACGATCACGTTCGTTGCCGGGCATCTTGGAATTTGAGATGAACACCGTGTGATGCAATAGGAGGTGTGTATAGTTTGAGTACGATTGACCGCACTGACCCTCTTTATTAGATCCGTTTGACCTCATGGCGTTAGGAGCTAGTTCGCTTCAGCACAAGGCACCGACTCCTTTTCCCCCTTCAGATCTCCTTCCCCTATTACAGCTCGACTAACATCTTGGCGTTCGGCCTTCATGTGACCGATGAGAGAGAGGAGAGATCATCAAACGGCCACGAAACAAACTTCAATTTCGCAGATCAGGGCACTTTGCATTTGGCCCCTCTCTCCCCTCAATCTTTGAATTCACGCATACCGCGTAGTTTATCAAATGAGCCAAAATGAAGATGCAGTTCACAGCGTTGTAGCAATCAGCCTTCCAATCACTGCTACTTTAATCCACCATGCAGTCTGTCCGAGGCGTTCGACAAGTGTACGAGGGAGTAGCTGAGCAAGCTGGCTTGGCAGTGAGTGATTCTTCTCAAATGAGAACGCGACCGCTGACACTGGCAGTTGATTGGTGAGTGATATGTACTGGCATGTTAAGACACTTGTCTGACATGCTGCAGGAGTGGCAGGGACAATTTCGACTGTTACGACTCTCGCTCTGCTACTCTACATGCATGTCCCAGCCGGCCAGAGTTGGACATTTTGGCGAGCATCCGGCGAGCTGGACAGGGGCATTACAGCCTTTGCAAGATCCACCTTGGGCATCTGTTTCACTTGTGTCATGCTCTCGGATCTGATCCAAGGGATTGGCTTTGTGAGCAACTTTCGATGGGCTGTCGACAAGAAAATTGAGATTGGCGGAGTGTGTCTCTTCCAAGGTGAGTCATATCTTGGCTCGGACAAACTGATCAGAATAGGTTTTGTGACCCAAGTCGGCGATGTAGGCGGAGCGCTGTTCTCCGTGAGTGCACTTGGCTGATGAACCTCGGAGCTGACAGGTCAGTTCATGATCACAATTCACACATTCTGGGTCATTTTCTTGCGCAAGCGTCCGAGTCTGTCTCTCATCCTTATGTAAGAACAAGCTCTCATGACAAACCCCTGACTTTACAGTGGCATCACATTCGTTTGGTCTCTGATCCTGTTTCTTCCCCTGTTGGGAAAGTTTGCACTGGAGAAGCCAACAATGAATCCATTCTTTGGCCCTAGTGGCACAGGTCAGTTTGGGCCGGGCAACGCCGCGGATTAGAGCTGACGTTCCAAGGGTACTGCTGGATTGGCTTCGACTAGTGAGTCTTTTGAGACTCTGCCAACGAGACGTTTGCTGACCTCTCAGCCAGCTGGAACGGTAAGCAAGCGTACACCATTGCGATCCGTGTACTGATCTACAGCTTCTTCTTCTTGTGGTTTTTCGTCTAGTGAGCCATTCCCACATCTGTTGAGCAATATTGACCGCCTAGCGTCTCACTCGCCTTCTCGATCGTCTTGTACTCCCTCGTTTACCTGTCCACAATCGGCAAAGTCCCAACGTGGCTACAACCGTCCAGCATCCGACGATCACGCTCATTCTCCCCCGATGCTAGCTGGGTTCAATACACCACTGAAGGCTTGACTGGCCTCAAGACCGGTCAGCCGATGGGCCTGCCAAAGATTGCGGCGCCGTACGGTGACGAATCTTCTGGTTGGGCCGAGGACAATATCTCGGACGCGACAAAGAAGATTGCAGCGAGAATGATGTGGTACCCCGTTGGTGAGTGCCTAGGAGATGACAGTTGATTTCTGACGACTTAGCTTACATGGTCGCTGTCATTCCCATCAGCGTTTGCCGTTTCCAAGCCATGCGACCAGGTAACCCTGCTATGCCCATGTGGTACTCTTTCTCCGCTGCCGTCTGCTTTGCAAGTTCCGGCACGTAAGTCGTCGCGCGCAACCCAGCTAAATAATAGAATCAACGTCGTCTTGTGGTACTTTACAAGAGGTCACTTGATCGCTCGAGCAGCTCCCAGAATCGTCTTCACGACCACGACAACCATCGCCATGTCGTCCTCCGTCCCACTTCGATCAGTCGACGACTCTGCGAGCTATAATCAGAAAGAGGCGCGGCGAGCCAACTCGCTTGACAAGTCGGACATTGGGCGAGGCATGCCTGCCGATCTACCTTTTCATGGGGCAGGAGCAGTCGATATCTCGACGCTCGACGAAGGCGATGATGGGACTAGTGTGCATAGTCGCAAGTCTGAGACTCAGCAAACCAAGTGGGGTCGTTCGACTTCGGGGCTCAGCATCGAGTCTGATCTCGATGACAAGAATGACGGGAGCGCCGTCGATCTGGTGTACTCTACGGGGCGTTAGATATAATGAGAGCAGAGAGGTTTCAAGGGTATACATGCATGCTTTCCTAAGCCTTGGCTGCTTTAGGCTGAGAACGTCAGCTACACCCGACGCTACCCCGCCGACTTACCCGACAATCATCCATGACGGTATTCTTGATGAGCAGCATGACCTTGGACTGATCCTCGGCAGCAGAGACAGCATTGTCGTGCTCGTAGCTTGCGCCGATTGCAAGCTTGGTCCCGTCGGGGCTGAACGCGAGTGCCGAGATGGCAGTTGGCAAGCGAGGCAAGAGCTTCATCCTCTTCCTAGCAACGTGATCCCAGATGGAGATTGCGCCGTCTGAACCACCCGAAGCAAAGGTATTGTGACTGTGCATTGTCAGCGAGTGGCAGCGTAGCTCAGAGTGAGACTGACATAGGGTGGTACGCCAAAGCATTGATGGGGAAAACGCAGTCCACACCGTCGACAGGTTGGCGATGAGCTCTGAAAGCGTATTTGAGAGCTTGAGTCTCGGGCGCAGGATCAAAGTATTCCACCGCGATACGACCTTCGATCGATCCCGAAGCCCAACCTGTCCCGTCAGCTTCTTGCTCTCGACCCTCCTACTCACCCTTGCCATCAGCCATACAAGCAACACTGCGCGTTAAAAACTTCAACGCGCTCTCTCTCCTCTGACTCGGCTTGACGCTCGCATCCTCTTCGCTAGCCTTGATGACTGATGTCGACGAGGCAGCAGCGAGTTCTTTGACGTTGTAGACGTAGACATGGCGATGGGCCATGGAGACAAGGAGGGTGTCGGAGGCTGTGGAAAGGGAGAAATTGTATACTCTGCCTGGCATTGCGTGTGTTGATTTGAGAGGCTCGGTGGCTGATGGGTCCCAGACTTTGATGGTTTCATCCCATGATCCACTAATCAAAACATCTATACTGTCAGGTACCTTGTGCAGCTTTGAAAGACGTACTGGATGTAGGGCACCAAGCCAAAGCCGAGATTGCATCGTCGTGCTTGCCAAGTACACGGCACTGGCCAGAGTCGAAATTCCATCTGGTGTATCAGCGTAAGCCAACACCTTGGCTACTCACTCTCGTACTCTCTTGTCCAGTCCACCAGTGTATGCTACATTTGACGAAGAACCAAAAGTCACTGCTAGTACAGCAGCAGGGTGAGAGTATCTACGAGTCAATGTTGTTCTTCATCATGCGAGACTTACACTTGTGGAGGAGTTGGAGGATTGTTAAGGGTATGCAGTGCGATGCTCTTTGCTGTCAGCTCTACTAGGCGGTTATAAACTCACGTTGTCCCAGCTTGAGACCAGCAGCTTTTGCGAATCAGACGAGAAGACGACGGCAGAGATGCCGTCTGTAGGAGGCTGCATTGCGAGGTCTGCTGCCCGTCAGAGCCTTTCCTCGCACCCCAAACACCCTCTGTGACTCACCAGACGCCATTTTTAGTCCTTCGCTCGTTCCCCAATTGGAGTCACAGTCTACGGTTGTTGAAGCGTGAAAGACGACGGTTCATCAAAGCTCGCGCACTTGATATTTCTCCCGTCGCCGCTTCGCGCGACCACCCGCGGCTGACTTGAATTGGAACGCAAACAACATTGAAAGTCGACCTCAAAGATGGCATTATACGAGCGTAGAAGCACAGAAGCTCCAATGGAGATTGATCATCAAGGCCATGCAGACGGTAGGCTAGCTTACTACGCTGCCAACGTCGAAGAACGACCTGCGAAACGTGAGTTCAGCTAGCCGGTCGGCCAATTAACACAGCAGGCCACCACGGCGATTTGCAGGACCAGCCAGGCCTCTTGCAAACCCATACACCCTCTCGCATCATCTATCAGAAAGAAAATGCACCGCTCATGTTCGCAGCCCAAGGTCTGGGTTTACGAAAACCACAAAGCTATGATCCGAATCGATTTCCTCGGCAGCCTATCAATTGTGATTTCAGTGCTCAGGCGCAGGAAGCTAGATCTCAAGAGATTGAGATGACGACGGATAGTCCTGCGCGTCTGCCGCTGAGTGAAAGTCAGCAGAATGCGACGGTGGTGGCGGAGAGCTCGGCAAAGGCGCAGGCGGTCAAGCCGGTGGGGACAGCCGTGTCGAATGCTGTCGTTAGTGCGAGAGAGATTGCTGTCGGTGGTGTCAAGCGAATCTTGAAGAAGAGGGAAGAGGTCGCGCTGTTGGAGTCTGATGAAGAGTCGGAGGGAGCTCACTCGGTACGTCTGTCATACGCTATGCTTGCCTGTACTCACACGACTAGCAGTACGAGGAGACACCTACCAAAGTCCTGAAGAAGAATCGACGACGTCCACGAAGCAGAGAAACTGGACCAGGCGCGGTGAGCCACAGCAAGTCTGAACACCACTACACACTCCATATGCCAGCACCAGCAGTTGCGCACTCGGAATTACCAGCTATCCTCCTTGGGTGAGTACATTCGCTACACCCCATGGCCAACTGACATCCAGCTACGTGCAATTCATCTTCAACGCCACCCTAGTCCTTGTCTTCCTCTACTTAGTCATCCAAGTCATCCTCACCATCCGTCGAGACGTCCAAGACAAATACGAAGAGTATTCAACAGAGTTGCTGCAAGAGATTGCGGATTGTTCAAATTCATACCTCATGAACAATTGTGATCCTGCCAAACGAATGCCTGCCCTGTGAGTCTTCTGCTAGGAGAAATCTCGACTGACGTTCTAGGGAGACGCCGTGCAAGAATTGGGAGACGTGTATGAATCGGGATCCGACTGTTGTGGGGCGTGCTAGGTTAAGTGCGGAGACGCTTGGGGAAATTGTGAATGGTTTTGTGGAGCCGATTAGCTGGAAGACCTTAGTGCGCTAGCAAACTCCACCCACCGTATGTGCACTGACGAACCAGATCTTTTCATTGTCGACACTGGCATGCTTGATCACTGTCACCAACTCTGCCCTCTTCAATCTCCGAGCAAGAGCACAACCCATGCCGGCATATCCACAAATGCCGCTGCCACCTCTACCCAACGACGTTCAGAGATTGCAGCAGATGGGTGGACAGCAAGTGGGCTGGCAGCCTGCCAAGAAGCAAGGCATGTTGTCGAGCTTTTTCTGAGATGATGATGATGAGCGGAATAGTTACGACCCTTGCGCTCTGCTCCAGGACTCGAGAAAAGGCATGTATGCAGATTGCGCCATCCTGCGTGAGACAATGCTTTCGCATTCGCAGTGTCATGCTGACAATGAGAGAGGTGAGCTATCTTCAAGGGACGAAGCGAATGATTCGTGATGAACCTAATGGGATTGATCGACCTGTCACACGTTACAAACATCATGATGTCATGATGGAGGACAGTACACTATGAATGAGGAAGCTATCGCAGATTTGATGTTGTTCGCATGGACAGAGTGAAAGGTGAGGAGGTCGGTATTAGGTGAGGGAAGGCCAATAGTTGCCACGGAGCTGCGAGGAGTCAGAAGGAGGGAAGGACTGATGGGAAGAACGCACATAGTGCAGCGGATGGAACCTACTGGCTTACAGTTGGAAGTCGACCGTCTCCGGATCGCAAGGTGAATGAGACGTGCTTTTGCGTCGCCGGGTCGTCATTCTCGGCCGCTAAGCCATTGCCGGGACCGGGCGCCTGCCACTCGTTGTCGTACTCCTCCACATCGTCAGAAGTGGCGAGGATGCGGACAGGTGGCAAAACCGGTGAGGCCAGGAGCGAGGAGCCGTATGGAGTCAGAGGATGAGAATGGCCATTGGCGCTCGGACTACTCTTGCGTTCATCGCACAAATCGCTGGACTGCTTGTGGCGACCTTGGCGATCTTTGAGGCCAGTGGGTGCTTTGCGCTCATCATTGCGAGGCTCTTCATCAACAGCTTTGCGTTCATCACCGCGAGGCTCGCCATCAACAGCCGCACGAGTTTCGCTTAATGTTAGCGTCTGCTACCCGAATCGCTAAGCCTACATGTATTCGAATGCCATTGGCCAACGAGGTGCCGAACTTCTTTGCGAAGGCGACAGAGTTGGCGGCTGTTCTCGATGATGGAAGACACGCTTGAAAGGATTCGCCAGAATATCTTGAAACTCTTTTCTCCTCTGCAAACTCAGCATCGCCCTAAAGCAAACTCCAAACGAGACTCACCTGTATACCGCTTTGCAAGATGTAATTCTTGGCGTACTGATAATCCTCTTCTGACATTGGCTCAGGGGAGCGTCTCCAGACCCCCGGTTCCCCCTTGGCAACGTAATCATTGTAAGCCTCCGTACGCTCGCGGACCCGTTCACGAGTGGGACCTATCTCCCGGTCGACGAGTGCTCCAACTGGGTAATTGTAAGCGAATGGGATGTACGGATATGCCGATTCTTCTGGTTGGCCCTTGAAAGAACGCCGAGGTCGATCATTCTTATCGATATCGTTCTGAATGAAGAATTTGGCTCGAAAGTAGTACATGCGTTTGTATACACGCCACGAGGTCTCAAACTAAGCATCAGCATCTGCTCTGGTATCGCGACGACTTACATCGCTGAGCCACGGAACGCAGCCGGCATCATTTTTAACAGATTGCGCTGGTGGAGGAAAACAGGGAGGCCGCTCCACGGGCGTCGAGGGAAGCCAAGGCAATTCAGCTCCAGACCACTTGATATTAGCTCAGCTCGCACAGGACTCGCACCTCTCTCATGATAGATTGCGCAATGCTTTCAACCTCTAGATTATAGTCATCTTTATCCGCGAACACCCATTTTCCGTCACGTCTACTATTGTACGTCTGATTGAAGCGCCTTGCGATCTCCCACCACAACGCCCATACCTTTTGAGTCAGTTTACATTTCGACTTGATTTCAAACTCACCAAGAGCGACTCGGCCGTGTCGCCACCGACTTGGGTTGGATCAGGCAATCCCTTTACATCCAATCCTGCGTCTGTGAGCAGCCTTGATTTGCATAAGATCTTGAGGCAGTAGTCTGAAGTGTACATGATGAGTATCTGGATGGAGAAATGGTTGTATCTTGGTTCAGCGGGTATAATAGTGGCAGGCAATGTACGAGTACATGACGTCAGCAATTCACGATCGCTATCTCTTGCAACTTGTCAAGAGTGTAAATAATTTCAAAGCTCAAAGGCAGACAAAGGTGCATGCTGAGAACGTTCTACAGGGTAGGATTACTACAACAGCTCAAGAAGACTGTTATAATAATGCCACCTAGAGTGTCAAAGAGAAACGTAGCTGCGTCGGTGCCGGTGCAAGCGATGGCAACGATCGCGGGCGCGGTCCACAAAGCTGAAGCCGTTCTTGAGGCTTTCGTGGCGCCTATGACACAAAAAAGGGAGAGGAGTAGTCCCGAATTGACCCCACCTCCGTCATCTCCAAACTCCACAGTCGCAGCAGAGGACTCGGCCGCTCCCTCACCTCAATCATCAGCTTCCTCCGAGCCCGAAAGCAAACCAAAACCCAAGAAACGCATCAAGAAACAACCAGAGCTCGATGCCGAAGGTAACCCCATCCCATCCAAGAAACGCGTCAAGAAAGACCCAGAATACGATGCTGAAGGCAACGTCATCAAGAAGACTCGAGCGAAAAAAGAGCCTGAATACGATGAGGATGGAAATGTAGTGAAACGCAAGAGGGTCATGAAGCCTAAACCGCCAGTGGTCTACGTCATACCCGAGGTTGTGAAGAAGACGACGTCTTTCAAAGGGAGGTTGGGGTATGCTTGTCTGAATGTACGTCCTTGCGCGGAGCATCGACAGTGAGGATATAGCTGATGGACTGTAGACGGTACTGAGAGGCACCAAGCCTGAATCCATCTTTTGTTCACGGTACGTCTCATCTGTCGCAGCTTCGGATGCGAAAACGGCTGATGAATAAGGACATGCCGAATCGCAAGTATCGAGAAAGACGGCCGGCAAATCATGAGCGAATTGGCACTCAAGAACGTTACAGACTTGAAAGCCATGATCCAGGTTCGTCTTCCCTCCGTTCATGTCCCACACTACGGAGCTGACGTAGCAGTGGAATGAAGATAACAAGTGCGTTCTCACAGCGCTGAACGGTATGTACCGTGGCTGATTCTGGAAGGATCCGTTTCATGCGCATGTCATCTGAAATGTTCCCCTTCGCATCGTGCGTCTTTCTCAGGAGTAGGGACAAGCTGATGTGTGATGATAGACACAAAATCTATGGCTATGATCTCTCATTCGCAGACAAGGGACTCAAAGAAGCTGGTGATTTGGCGAAATCGTATGGTCATCGTCTGACAATGCATCCCGGGCAGGTGCGCGTTTCTCAATCGCGCGGAAAGAGGATGAATGCTGATAGATGAAATAGTTCACACAGCTTGGTTCACCGAAAGAAGGCGTCGTCGAAGCATCCATCAGAGAACTCGAGTATCAGTGCGAGATCATGGATCGGATGGGTCTGGATCAGGATGGTGTTATGATGTGAGTTCGGCCGCAGATCTTAGTTGATGAAATAGTATCCACATGGGTGGGGTCTATGGTGATAAACCAACGACGTTGGCGAGGTTCAAGGAGAATTATGTTAATAGGGTGCCGGATAGGATTAAGAGGCGGCTTGTATTGGAGAATGACGAGGTCAGTGCAAAGTGATATAACGTTGCTGCTGGCGCTGTGCTGATGGCAGATCTGTTATAACGTGGATGATATCATGCCAGTCTGCAACGAGCTCGAGATCCCAATGTACGTCCCCCCCTCCCTTTCAGCTGACTAACAATCCAGCATCTTCGACTACGTGAGCCCATCCCCATCCTCAAGCCTGGACAAAACTGACAAAGCAGCACCACGACTGGATCAACCCTTCCTCACGCCCACCCGCCGAACTGATCCCATTGATAGCTGAAACATGGAAGAAGCGAGGAATCAAAATGAAGCAGCATTTATCGGAACCTAGACCTGGAGCTGTCAGTGTTATGGAGCGGCGGGCGCATTCGGATCGGTATGTTTGGGATGGATCTTGGGTGTAGGAGCTGATGGGGTTGATAGGTGTCAGACTTTGCCGGACTGTCTACCTGATGACGTGGATCTCATGATTGAGGTGCGTGCTGCTCCAAAGGCATGATCAGGCTGATAGGATAGGCAAAAGACAAGGAACAAGCCGTGTTCGAGCTCTATCGCATCTAGTACGTTTTTTGCCTTGTTGACGCAAAGGCACCTGACGATGAAGCGGCCTGGAAGACGTCATCCACGATAATCTCCGTCCACCCACAGAGAACCCATCAATGCACACGAACGGTCGGAAATCTAGCCTCAAAAAGTACGTCCGTCTCATTCTCCCTACGCTCACTGACGCTCGTAGAAAAGTCAAGCCGACAGGCGATGTCGATGATGATGGCAACCCCATCATTCTCGAGGATGTCGAGAAAGAAGGCGACGGTGGGATCGGTGATGAGGGTCTTGAGCTTCATGGGCTGGAGACAACACCGACGCCTACACCGACGCCGACGGCGAAGAAACGCGGGCGGGCGACCGTGAAAGCCGAGATTCTGGAGAAAGAGGGGGCTGTCAAGACGGAGGATGGCGAAGCCAGTCCACCGATGAAAAAGGGACGCAAGAGTCCAGCTACAGCAGTCTTGGATGGAGAGAAAGCACCCACGAAGAAGGGCAAGAAGGCAGCCAAGGCAAAAGCCGAAGCGGCAGCTGAGGCCCAGACTGCCGCTGCTGAGGCTATTGGTGGTTTAGGACAAGATGGTGTGACTGCTGCAGTCAAGGTGGAAGCTGCCAAGCCGGCTTCGAAGAAGCGCGGAAGGCCTGCAAAAGTCAAAGCTGAGCCGCTTGAGGCCACAGCCCCGGCTGCTCAGATGGCAAATGGTGACGCTGCAGTTTAGATGCCCAGTCAGATGAAATCAATGTTATCCAGTTGTCCAATTAGATTCACCAGGCAGCTTGTCTTGAAATCGCCCGGTGCACATCAGACTTAAACTTGACTCTGTCCGCGTCTATCGGGTTGCATTTTGTTTCTCCGTATCTGACTGAAGAAAACGCCTAGTGACCGTAGAGCTCCTCCTTGCTTTGGATACCTTGACCGTCAGCGTTGCTCTCTTGATCCTAGTCCCTAAAGAACTCACCAAGCTCCTGGATGACGGGCTTGAGCTCGTCCAAGTACTGCTGATACTGGCCCTTGTTCTCAACCTTCTCCCTAACACCCTCAAGGACACGGACGGCCGTCGCGTAGTCGTTGACCTTTCTCGATGCACGGAGCGCGGCCTCGACGACATCAACTGTCGGGACGAGATCGTACGCAAAACAGTTGTTGAGTCCACGTTGGAGCTCGAACAAGTCTGTCACGGACGAGAAGAAGGTCTGGTACCGAGCGTTGAAGGCTTCAAACGACTCGGTCTCGTGTGCGTGAGCACCGCCAGAGTTGAAGCGGACTGGATGTCAGGAACTGGATTTGGATGGATAGACTTACCGGCCGCAACGCGGGAGACGACGGCTGGCCGGGCAATAGCGCGAGCAAGAGGGACACGGACGGCAGCTACTGAGCGGAACATTTCGAGCTGTTGCTAGTGTCAGCTGTATTGCCATTTTGTTATCCCTGCTAAACTCACAATGAGTGGTGATGAATACTGTTTATGGTATGCAAGCCGGTTCGAATCGGATTACAACGGGCAAATTGGGAGAAGAACGGAAGAAAAAGGGTTCTATTGGACGGTAGCACTGCTAGCAAGGAGCAACGCTAGAGCTTCAGGCACAATGCTACACTTCCAGCCAACATTCCAAGGGTATATAGCAGCTGCAGGGTAGGCATTGTGTTGGGAGCAGAGGGGTAGCATGGTAGATTACCCACCAGAAGCAGATGACGATGGCGATACCGGAGCATCTTACGAGGTCCCCGCGCCCAAGCTCAAGCGAGAAGAGACAACGGAAGCCGACGAGGTGTTTCAAGATGTCGAGCTAAATGGAGAGTCTCACGAGGAGGTCGAAGATGAAATGAAGGAAGAGGCAGATATCGGTGCTGTACCGTCGCCGAAGCCTGCTAATGGCAATGGCTATTCCAAAGGGCACGGGCCTGCTCCAGCTGCATTTGAGGCAGACAGCTATCAGCCTTCGAAGCGCCATTCGAAGCGCCTAAGCATGAACAGCCAGAATTTAGAAGCTGCGCTTGCAGGTATGTCGACGGACGACTTGGAGCACATGAGGCAGGCTACCAGCTCTACATCACCGTCGATACAGCTGCAGATGCAGCTGCGAGAAGAGGATGAGGGTATGGATGATAGCACGCCTTTCGAGTCGATACCTTTATCTACTACACCACCTGAACCATCGACGCCCACAAGCTCGCAACGAAATACGGACTTACCGCCCTTACCACTCTCACCTCGTCCTTCATCGTCCCATCCTCGATCTACACCAGCGACCCCTCCAGCTCGACCATGTAGCGCACTTCCATCCTCTCCACGCTTACATGCACCACCCGCCATTCCACACTCACGTACTCTCTCTGCCTCGTCATCAAGCTTCGTCCCACCTCCAATGCCATCCTCGAGTTCACACTCCAAGGCAGGCTCAAGCAAACCAAGCGCATTCGAAAAAGTCCGAAGTGTAACACGCCAAGCGCACTTGCCGCCGAAACCAAAAGATGAAGATGAAGCGCATCTGAAAGTCTGGGAGGAGATGATGGAGCAGAGTAAAACGGCTGGTACGTCTCTCACTTTAGTGGGATGTCGCTGATGGCGCAGAACAAGCACGGAAAGTCAGGATCACGCAACGCCAGCTTGAGAAGGAGAAGCGGTTGGCATTATCGACGGATGCTTGGAATCGCATGCTGAAGGAGGATTGGGCGGCTGCGAGGACGAATCCAGTGTTGAGGAAGATGTGGTTCGAGGGTGTTCCTGGGCATCTGCGAGGGAAAGTCTGGGCTTTAGCCATTGGCAATCCATTAGCTCTTTCACCAAGTAAGTGCCTCGATTGACTTCGAGTCTCGAGCTGATGTTCAGACGCATACAGAGCTTATCTAAATCGATCTCTAAAAGCGTGCAAGAATGGCTCCTTTCCTGAAGCTACTCTCGCTGCGATCGATGCAGAGATGACAGACACGTTGCCTACACTACGGCTCTTTGGCGAAGGAGGGCCGATGCGAGCTGATTTACGCGAACTCCTCTGCGCATGGGTTGTAGCTCGATCGGACGACGGCCTGGGCTATGTGCGTTACATTTCCTCCTTCCTCACTCCTTCCTCACTGACAACACAGACACCGGGCATTAGCCACATAGCAGCAATGCTCCTCGTCAACATGCCAATAACCCAAGCCTTTCTCTCTCTCCGTAACCTCCTTGACCGTCCCGTTTTACGTTCATTCTACTGCAACGTCCAAGATGAGATCGATGCGTATTACCGCGTCTTTGAGAATCTGGAGGCGGATTTGTTTCCGACGATTTATGCGAACTGTAAGCATGTGGGGGCCAGGGTTCCTGAGAGTTATTTTAGGAGCTTGTTGTTGGAACAATTACCGTTTGAGGTTTGTTGTAGGCTTTGGGATCAGGTGAGTTCGGTTCCGTTGAGTAGGTGGTTCGAGAGGCTGACGGGTGACTTAGGTCTTGCTTGATGGTGACGGCTACATCTTCCGAGCTGTGTTGGCCATCATTGGCATCTTGGAGCCACGGTGCGTGCTCATATGTGACATAGTGCAGCTGATATGACAGGCTCTACTATCCCGACAAGCACGAGATTGTCTCGGTACTGGAAGGGCGCAATGCTGCAACGCTAGCCATCGTGGCTCGAGAACGAGAGCGCGCGAAACTACGAGGCGAGGCATTCGACGAAGCTGTCGACGGCAAGCTGAGCGTCTTTGGGATAGACGAGCAGACTTTATTCTCGCGCTTGGCGGCGGATGGGTGGAAGGAAAGTCGGTATGAGCGGCTGCTTACGCGCGAGATGCCAGATTGAGGTTGATAATGCACTGCATGTTCCTTTGTGAACGCTATCAAAGGAGTGTCGGTTTTACTTCAAGACCTTGAGACTTCAGTTGTGAGTTCTTATTATCATGACTGCGGAGGTTGTTTACTCGTATTCAACTGCGAGCAACCAGACGCTGGGACTGCTGGCTCTAGCTGGGGTTGTCATCTTTCTCGTTTGGTTTGCGCCGCGAGATGAGAAGACTTCGACAAGTGCGTCCCGCAGTGCGGTCCGACCTCCATCAAACATCCGTCCGGGCTCAAGGTCTCCCGCGCCGCCTGCAGACGACGACGAGGCTGAGGCACGCAAAGCAAAAGAGAGAGCACAAGCCGAACGCAAAGCCATTGCCGAAGCTAGAGCGAAAGCTGACGCCAACGCCAGGAGCGAGGAGGCCGCGCGTGAACTGGCGACAACGCGAGCTCCAGCCGGCACACCCATTAAAGGCTCCGTGGGCACGTTTCTCAACTCGCGCGCATACGACGCAGCAGACATCCTAGATGTTCATCCACCTGGCTCGATCAGAATCTCGCAGGTGGCTTGGGAGTTTATTACGGAGACCATGGCGCCCAAGCTTCAAGAGAAGAGTGATCTGGCATTCGACAAGATTGTCAAAGAGGTCGAGGCGCCTCTTGCGCTTTTTCATCGGCACTATGCCAACGGCTACCTCGATGCTGCTGATGGTACCTTGCTGCACGAGCCTGTCGAAAAGGACAAGAAGGCTTGCGCTCTCTGGCAGCATCAACACAACTTGGTCAGGCTTGCCAAGGGTCTCTTTCAATGGAAACTTCGCACGGTCGTGGGCGCCGACCTTGGTTCGGGCTGCTTACGTCTATCGTTGCACGCAGGCGCAAGTCGCCACGATGTCACAGTCTTTCTCCCACCCCTATCTCGGCACACTAGCTGGAACGCAGACTGGGAAGCAAGCTTTGCTGTCCTCGAGACGATCCTGGCGACAGAAGTGTACGATCACAGGAAGAAGTACAACCTCATGATCCGACCTGGTGCCGACAGCAGTGCCATTCAAAGTGGTGAAGTCTCCAGCTCATCAACAAGCGATCGCTGGACACGAAGCGTATCCGACAAGATCCGAGATCGCGCCGCAACACGCCAAGGTCTCGCCGGCAGCTTTGCTCAAATACTCGCTAGACTCCGACCCATCAAAATCACCATCCGCGCCGAACCCCAGTACGCCTACTCTAGATCATCAAGACGTGAACACGCCTTACGAGCCGATCAACTCGCTGAATTCATCATAGGCGGTCGTATCTATCGAGATACCTGTTCGCCGACACTATTAATGCTTGATTGTGGTCCGTGGTTTCCACGCTCGGCAAGCAACGACTTTCCTTTGGCTGATTGGACGTGGGTGTCCCATATGGTCATTACCATCTCCGGGCTGTCGAGCGAGGCGAAAGAAAATGTGTATGGCTTGCTGTGGCAAGATGACGATAGCTTGTTCTCGTTGATGGCGCCTGGCGAGACGATGATCTGCCTTTGTATCGAGACGGCATCTGATCTCGCCATGCTCAAGCAGGGGATGCAGAGATTATGTGCAGCGCACATGAAGAGAGCGGACAGGAGGGGAGATGCAGCCATTGGCAAGAGGGACGCACAAAGGGACATTCGCAAGCGACTCCAGGTCTGGGCGAGAGGCTTGACATTTGCGTATCGCAATGACGAAGCGAGTGCACTCGTGCCGGAAGAGGTCAACTTTCAGCTTGGGCCGATGTAGAAACAATTGGGAAATGCATCGTCCTGTAGCTGCGTGAGAATACAACATATACCACCGCGAGACGGCTAGTCGCCATTTGAAAGACCACTCGCGTCTTCATTACCTAGCAGTCTGTCTTGTCAGCCGAAAGCCAGCTCGCACGACTCACGAAAACTCCTTCATCAACGCACACTCGCCACCATTCTCGAGATCGATATTGTACGCTTGAAACAAGCCGTCTGCGGAAATGACCATGACCTGCGGCACCGTCCCACTCATCGCCACGACGCATCTTCCGCCTGCACTGCTGCCTCTTAGCTTGATGAACGCAAAGTCTCGTTGCGGTTCCCAGATCTCCGTCACGCCCTTGGGGAGGTAGCCTCCCATGTTGCCGACAAAAGACTTGCCGATGAACATGGATCTTCGCCGCAGTGATGAAGCTGCTGATTGACTTGGCGAGGCGGTCAATGTGGGTGAAGGTGGTGCTTCGGAGGGAGTAGGTGATTGAGCACCAGAAGGAAATGACCCGCGATCCCGATCATCTTGTTGTGGTTCTCGCTTCGAGTCTGCGAGCTTGTAAATATGAATCGTCGACGAATCCGACGAAACAGCAAGCAGCGTGCTCATCAGATTAAAGTTGATGCTAAAGATCCGAGCACTCTGTGTCCCTCGACGAAATTGCCAGAGCTTCTTCGCATCTGGGATCGAAAAGACCCGTACGACTGTGCCTTTGTCCGAGGCAGTTGCGAGGAGTGTACCTGTAGAGTTGATGGCCAAAGCTGCGACGGGTGCTTTGTGCGCTTGGACGACGTTGAGAGCTGAGAGGGAGAGGGTATCGAAGAGCAGGACGTCGCCTGTGATTGGTGCTGGCGGTGCTGGAGGTGCGGGTGTGGATGTGAGGGGTGCGGCTGAAGACGGGGCGGGTGAGGGGTAGGCGAGGAAGGAGTTTTCGGATGATGGCGAGAGTGCACAGATGGCTGCAAAGTCAGCCAGCGGCAATGCATTCAGTGATGTACCTTGTGGATTGGGACCCGTCTCGATGGTATGTAGCAGCTTCATTGTCGAGATGTCATAAATGTAGATCTCGAGCTCAAGCACAACAATAAGCCGTTTACGATTCAGCTTAACTGCCAGCACTGAAGTTGGAAAGATGAGCTCGCAGATGGTAGATTGTCGCTGAGTAGTGTCAGCATCAAAGATCCCAAGAGCGGTGCACGAACCTTGGTATTGACAATCTGTAGCTTCCTAGGGCTGTTGGAAGGCTGTTGATCCGCAGCTCCCACAAGCGCCACCAGCGAAGTCGAGAATAGCATCTCTACAATCCCTGTCGCTCCCTGATCTATCACTCATCAGCTCAGCACCACAGCAGCATCCACTACAACTCACTTTTAGAATGAACCTTGCCAAAGGGGTCACAGTTCAAGATGGTATACCCCTTCTTGGTCCCAACGGAAATGCAGCTGAAGTCTTGATTGAAGTTGCATGACTGTTCTGCTTAGTATAGACTGGTGAGGAGGATGGACGTACCAGCAGGTCGGGATGCTGCTTCTTGGACATTGTGGTGATGAAACGCGTGGACGGTGGAGGTTTAGTCGTGAAGCGTCTTCTCTGGACGCTCGGTGGATATTAGGAGGGCTATGTGTAGCTAACGATGTACTCTCCAAGCTTGCTCTAGATGTCGTCTAAGGTGTCGAAAATGTCAAAGGATCACGCCAAGGTGATACGTAGATTACGGTGACGCGCCAGCTGCTGGGCCGACCCGTGACCAGAGTAATCAGCTGCTGTATCCGCGGTTGCAACTGCGATTGATCGCTGAACCAAGATACGACTATTTCACAATCAAGATACTCGCGATGTACACTTCCGACGACTGCCTCAAGATTTTATGCAAAGCAAGATTGCTATCAGACGCAGGACTGGATGTAAAGGGATTGCCTGCTCCAACCCAAGTCGGTGGCGACACGGCCGAGTCGCTCTTGGTGGGTTTGGAACAACATTGGCCAGAACATCAATTGACCTTAGAGGTATGGGCGTTGTGGTGGGAGATTGCAAGACGCTACAATCAGACGTACAACAGTCGACGTGACGGAAAATGGGCCTTTGCGGATGAAGATGCTTATTATCTAGAGGTGGAAAGCATTGCGCAATCTATCATGAGAGAGGTACGAGTTCTGTGCGAGCTGAGCTAATATCTAGTGGTCTGGAGCTGAACTGCCTTGGCATCCCTCGACACCCGTGGAGCGGCCTACCGGCTGTCCTCCACCAGCGCAATCCGTTCAAAATGATGCCGGCTGCGTTCCGTGGCTCAGCGATGTAAGTCGTGCGGTACCAGAGCAAATGCTGATGCTTAGTTTGAGACCTCGTGGCGTGTGTACAAACGCATGTACTACTTGCGAGGTGATTTCTTCCACTCCAACGATCTCGATCGGCGTGCTGGAGCTCGGCGTGCTGGAGCTCGGCGTGCTGGAGCTCGGCGTGCTCGAGCTCGGCGTGCTACTAAGGGCAGACCAGAAGAAGCGATACATCAGTACATCCCTTTCGCCTACAATTACCCAGTTGAAGCACTCATCGACCGGGAGATAGGTCCTACTCGTGAACGGGTCCGCGCTGGTGAGCCTTACGATGACTACGTTGCCAAGGGAGAGCCGGGGGTCTGGAGACGCTCCCCTGAGCCAATGTCAGAAGAGGATTGGCAGTACGCAAAGAATGCTATTCTGCAAGGCGGTATACAGGTGAGTCCCATTTGAAGTATGCTTTTAGGCGAGGCTGAGGGTTGCAGAGGAGAAAACAGTTCCAAGATATGTTGGCGAATCCGTTCAAGCGTGTCTTCTATCATCGAGAACAGCCGCCGACTCTGTCGCCTTCTCCAAGAAATTCAACATCTCGTTGGCCAGACGCATTCGAATACATGTACGCTGAGCTGTTCGGGTAGCAGACGCTGACAGTTAGCGATCCTCCTGCGGCAGCTGATGGCGAGCCTCGCGGCGATGATCGCAAAGCTGCTGATGATGAGTCTCGCAGTGATGAGCGCAAAGCACGCACTGGCCTCAAAGATCGCGAGTCGTCATAAGCAGTCAAGCGTCTATCCATTGAAAGGCAGAATGGTACGAGCTGCAATGGGCATTCTCATTCTTAGACTCCGCACGGTCTCTTGTTCGCCACTGTGCCGGGTTTGCCAGCTATGCGCATCCTCACTACTGACGAGATGGAAAATCATAGTAACCTGACTATCATCATGGCATCAAAATGTTCATTGCGCGTGGCCGGTCGACTAGTCCCATAAGGTTCATCCGCGAAATCCTTCGCTTTGACTCGTGGAGATAGCTCATCTCTCTCATTGTCAGCATGACACTGCGAATGCGAAAGCGTTGTCTCAGACTCTCAGCTCAGGATGGCGCAATCTGCATTCATGCCACTACTCGAATCCTGGAGCAGAGCGCGAGGGTCGTAACTAATCCACTTATCATCTTAGAAAAAGCTCGACAACATGCCATGCTCCTTTGCAGGCTGCCAGCCCACGTGCGGTCCACCCATCTGCTGCAATCTCTGAACGTCGTTAGGCAGAGGTGGCAGCGGCATTTGTGGATATGGTGGCATGGGTTGTGCTTTTGCTCGGAGATTGAAGAGGGCTGAGTTGGTGACTGTGATCAAGCATGCCAGTGTTGACAATGAGAAAATCTGGTTCGTCAGTGCACATCCGGTGGGTGGAGTTTGCTAGCGCACTAAGGTCTTCCAACTAATCGGCTCCACAAACCCTTTCCCAATCTCTCCAAGCGTCTCAGCGCTAAGCCTCGCTAGCCCAACAAAAGTCGGATACCGATTCTTACACGTCTCCCGATTGATAATGAAAGGGTTTGCAAGAGGCCTGGTTGGTCCTGATTATCGCCGTGGTGGTCTGATGTGCGAGATGGCGGACCGGCTTTTTGAACTCACGTTTTCGCAGGTCGTTCTTCGACGTTGGTAACGTAGTAAGCGAGCTTACCGTTTGCATGGCCTTGATATTCAATCTTCATTGGAGCTTCTGTACTTTTTACGCTCGTACAATGCCATCTTTGAGGTCGACTTTCTATTATGTTGTAACGTTGTTTGCGTTCAAACGTCAGCCGAGCGCATGAGTATGTGCCACATTCGTAAACCATCCGCGAAGATAGCCGACGCGTTTCACGTTTCAGGTTGAATGATCAAACCAAACAAATCAGAAGCAAAGGGGGGCGAGGATAGTCTTGCAACCATTACACGTCATGTCGTATAACTATCAACAGCAGCAGCAACAGCAGAGTGTAATGGAAGAGTCTTCTGACGAAGAATCACAAGATGATTCAATGATGGGCGATCACGACTTGGTCAATCCTCATGCTCAGCATCACCAAGAAGTAGACCAAGTCGAAGATGGGTTACATGACGACGACATGTACAGTGATGACGGGAGTGAATCATCCATTCCAGATGAATTCATAGATTTCTCTTTAACCTACGCTCTGTGAGTGATTCAAAAGGGAACAAGCCGCACGCTAACAACAAAGGCATACATTCCTAGCAACAGTGGAAGGTCAAGCATCAGTAGTCAAAGGCGACTCTCTAGTCCTCCTCGACGATGCCAACTCGTACTGGTGGCTCGTGCGCGTACTCAAAACAGAAGACGTAGGCTACATCCCCGCCGAGAATATCGAAACGCCTTTCGAGAGGTTGGCGAGGTTGAATAAACATCGCAATGTCGATCTGGCGGCTGCGACCTTGGCTGAGAAACAGCAGGGCGAAGTCAAGGGGAGACTGGTGCTCAAAAATGTAATTAGGGATAAAGCGAGGGGCTTGAGGTTGAATGGAAGTGGTGCGCCACCGGGCGCAGGTGATTTTGAAGAAACGCAGGCGCAGGAAGGAGGGAGAAGGGTCGTTTTTGCACCGCCGACATATGTCGATCATCCCGGTGTGACATGGGATGAAGATGAAGAAGACGAAGATTATGAAGGTGAAGATGATGAGGGCGAGGGTGGTGAACATCCCGAAGAGGAAGAGGACGAGGAAATGGATGTTGAGCCAAGAGAAGTCGAGCAGCAGGTCGCTCCTTCGTCACAGCAATCGCATAACCGTCAGGAATCAGACGATGGCATGGCATGGGCTGAAGACGCTCAGCGCCAACAACAACAACAGGCGCAGGCGCCTCAACAGCCAACACCAACTCAAACTCTTAGGATCGTGACTCCAGCATCCAACAACCCCTTTGCGCGAGAATCGACACTTGGCACAAGCCAAGCAGGCAATTCCCAGTCTTCACTGCTTGATCCCGCTGAAGCAGGTGGTGAGACGCGCCGAATTACAGTCACGCCTGCTGTCGCGTCGACATTGCTTCCTTCAGCTATCATGCAAACGCAGACGCAGCAGCGGAACGTGAGCGTCTCATCCGTCGTCTCCACAACCGCAAGTACGCGTTCAGGAACACCTACAAGCCCAGATCGCGAAGACAGGAAACTCAAGAAAGGGAGGAATAGTGGCGACGAGTCAGCCGGGGAGGAGAAGAAGAAGAAGAAGGGTGTTTTGGGCAGTTTGTTTTCGAGGAATAAGAACAAAGAGAAGAAGGGGTCAAAGGGCTCGAGTGTGGGGATTGATGGTGGACGGGGTGGAGGACAATCGTTTGATTCGGAAGGGAGGAGGGATTCGGAGGACAGTCTTGTAAGTGGCACTGGTGCTCGAGGCGATTCGCCTGGTGCACCCGCAGCGACTTCAAGAGTATCAGACGATCGGAGTCTCAACGGCAGCACACCACAATCCCAGCGCAGTACCCAGCAGCAGCTAGACGACTCTTCTCCCCAAGTCAGCATCTCTCCACACGGTTTACGTCTTCAACAACTCGATAAGGAGATTCAACAGTCTTATCATCACAAATACCTGTCCAAGTCGCCTTCGAGCGAGCCCGTGTCGGATCCGGCGGGTAATGTGGCGCAGAGTGTCGCTGCTCAGAGGTTGGCGCGAGCGACGGGCGGTAGTGCTGCGGGTTCCCCGGCTCGACCTGGAAGTATCATCCTTAGTCCGAACCCAAATGGCGCACCTGTGCTGAATGTCTTGAGGATCTTTGCGGGTGAACATATCCGTTCTGAAGCTTCTTTCAAGACGGTGCTGCTAAATGAGACAACCCTCAGTACGGATCTTATCCGACAGGCAGTACAGCGCTTCCATTTGCATGGTCACGGCGAAGAGAACGTCGAGTATTACTTGACAGTCAAGGATATCGATGGTGATGAGCAGGTGCTTAGTGACGAGGAGAAGCCATTGGCAGCGTTCGAGGAGGCAGTGCACAAATGGCGACAAGAGGAAGGCGCAGGTGATCTGACTTCTCGACTCGTTAAACGATCAAGCGTAGGCTCCATCTCGAGCATCTCATCAAATCTCAGCATGCACCCCGCAATCACCAAGCTTGACATGAACGACTTTTCCGATGATTCAGCAGTCAAAATCTATCTCAATCGACGCGTAGCTGGCCTCGCGCAGTTTGGGAGCTACGAGAGTAATCTGACGGCTGAAGAGTCGGATGATGAGCCTCGGCGTAACCTCAACCTTGCGTTGACTGTTGGGACGAGCGCGGCTTCGCCGGAGCGGTATTCGTCGTCGCCATCTGCCAGGTTCACTGTGCAGATTGTCCTGCATCCTGAAGATACGTCTGATGGAAGGGGTGAAGAGGAACAGACGAGATACTTTTTGTTGCCACGGAATGCGACTGTTGTGGAGGCTATTGAAGGCGGCTTGGAGCGGTTTGGTGTCAAAGAGGGCGTTGTGGATGGGGGTGATGATGTGGAGGAGAAGGTGACGAAGCGGAGGAGCTTGGCGAGGGTGCGGTATAAGCTGGCGGTAACGTATGGGGTGCAAGGTAAGTTTTTGTTGTGCTTGAGCGACGCTGACGAGCAGAACACTTCTTAAATCCATCAAGCAAGGTTCTTGATGCCTACACTGAGGGCCAGCCCAACATGAAGACTGTCGAACGCATGTCGGCAGAGCAAAAGCGACGATCGCGCGATCTCTCGCACAATGTCGGTCAAGCAGCCGATATCCTCCCTTCCGACCCCATCTTCGTCTTGCGCCGCGCCGCCAAGCTGCCCAACTCTCCGGGCTCACCAGGAGTGGGTCACTTCCAAAAGCAGCAGACGCTGCCGCCGCTCGCTGCTGGCACGCCTGAGGCTGCTGAAGCTTTGCGGTCTGGCGCTCTGTCGCCGCAGGAGATCATTGCTGCTCAGCGTGCCGCTACACGGGCGAATCAGAAGGCTATGATCTCTGCGCAGGCCAACACTTCGCAGGGTGTTGATGTCGTGCTGCCTGATCAAGGGACACTTCGCAGTGCACGGCTGGGTGTGCCAGGCCAAGAGCAGGTTCGCTACTCGTACATCAGTGGCGATGGCGAGACTATCGATATCAGCGAGGTCATCGAACAAGAGTGGGGCAACGAAGACACCAAAGAGGTTCTGGCGCCTCCAAGCCTACTACGGTCCACCACTGGCAACTCGGTCTACCACACGGCTCCCAGTACCCCTGACAGCGGCATGAACGTCCCTCCACTTGACGAGGCTGGTCGCAACTCGACCGATATCTTGCAGGGTGTATTGCAGCGCAGTCGCAATGAGCCTGAAGCGCGGCTGCAGGAAAAAATCCATCGTGTGCTTGACAAGGTGCGCGCTGGTGCTGGTGCTCGAGCATTGTCGAGCGAAGACGCTGGCAAGCGCTCAGTGTCGCCTGGCGGCAGTGGTCGACCGCCACTTTCGCCTTTGCCTGAAGGCAACGTCTACGAGCCATCCGAGCGCAGTACATCTCGCCAAGGCGAAGCACCGCGTTCCAACTCCCGCCAGGCATTGGCCAAGATGACGTCCCGTCACCGTCAACAACCCTCCATCGCGTCCATACTGTCCGACTTTTCCACAGACGAGACAGGTCCATCGACACCCATGACCGCCGCTACGTCGATGAACCCTACACCACCGGTAGGAGCATCACCCATGATGCGCCAAAACGCATCGCCGACGCCGACCCCTCAGACGCCTTTTGTCTATTCTGATGACTTTGGAGTCAAGCAGATGTTGGCTGTCGTTCAGGCTCGTGCATTGTTTGCTGCTCCGAAAGAGGCTGAGCGTGTCGCGATGGACGCTGTTGGCAGAGCCTTCTATGGGGAGAAACCTGACATGGCCTCGACGCACCCAAGTGTTAGGCAGGCGTTTGCACCGCTGCAAAGTCGGCTCGAGGCGCTGGACAAGGAGCTAGATGAACTTTTGGGTTCGATGATTGCTGCGCGCTGAGAGTCAAGCGACAAAGAGAAGGCGGAAGGTACGATAATGATAGAGACGATGCAAGAACGATTCATGACTATTCTTGCCCCTCGACCTTGGTCATCTTATCTTCCAAAATTTCCTTGAAAGACCCAATAATCAAGGCCTCCTTCTTCGTTTGCTGCTCTCTCTGCAGCTTGAGAATCCCGCGCTTCTCTTCGGCGCTAATGACTTGATTCTCCTTGCGGAGACGGACGGCGTTCATTCGACGATGTCGAGAGCCCGACATGACATAGCCTGAATTTTCAAACTTTTCAATGTCTTCAGTGTCGAGGCCGATTTCACCTCTGCGAGGGATACGTTCGCCTGATGCAGCGAATGCAGCCATGGCGGCTGCTTCACCTGGTAGCATGTTGGTATAACTGGAATCAGCTCGAGTTTCGCAAGTGAACACTCACGCTTTGCCACCGTATCGAGCATTCCGCTCCTGGATCTCCTTGGGCAGAGCGGGCCCAATCTCATCATCACTCTCATCGTCTTCCTCCCCTCTGACAGGCGGAGGGATGACGAGCGGCGCAGGTACCTTGACTCGCGCCTCTTTCACGACCCACCCGTCATCTTCCTCTTCTTCTGTCCTTGCCCGCTTACTCCGACTCCTGCTCGATCGCGACCGCGACCGCTTCTCCTTCTCGCGCTCATCATCCGATGAAGATGAGATCGACTCGGAGTAACGACGTTTGGAACGACTGAGCTTGGAGGCTTTACGCGCTTCTTTACGTGCTCGACGGGCTGCTTTCGCAGCTGCTCTGGCTGCTTTTCGGTCGGCCGCTATCTCACTGCTTTGTCAGTCGACAATTCGTTTCTGATAAGCTCACTCTCCGTCTCGGTAAGGTTCTTTGGGCGATGGTGGCCAGATGGACAGCTGCATGTTGTCGCGCTGTATCCGTCGTCTGAGCATGTCAGCCCACGTAGCGCAATGCAAGAATGAAGACTGACTGATCGAGATTGTTCATGTGGGCACCACCTCCGCCTGACCAGCCTCCTTGCGAAGCATAAGACCCCGGTGCACCTCGACCAGCGAAAGGCGGCATGGCATGTCCTGGAAACGGTGGCATCGCGTGGCCTGCAGGTGGCACAAAGGGCTGCACTGGAGCCGGTGCGTAACTGGGCGATGCTCTCCTCGAAGGCGAATGTCTTGTCCCTGGGTGATCCCTGTCTCGCTCAGTCGACCTTCTTCGACTGTCCCGGTCACGCCTGTCGTCCCTCTCATCTCTGTGCCTCTCTGACCTCTGACCTCTCCGCCTGTCATCTCTTTCTCTGTCATGATGACGGTCACGCTCTCGATCTTTTGACCTGTCATGACGCTTATCGCGCTCTCGACTTCTATCTCTACTTGGACCGTGTCCACTTGCACGCTCTCGCTCGTCTCTGCTTCGACGGTCTTTTAGCTCTCTTTTGAGGTCATCTTCGCGCGATGGTTTTTGAACTGGCGGTTGCCGGGGAGGAGGAGCTACTGCTGGTACGAGCCCTAGCCTCGAAGGATGTACCGACGCCATTTTTGTTTTGAGGTGAGTGAACGCGGTCTGTCCTTGCAAGTGCTGGGCCGTGCTAGCGAGGGGTTAGAAACATACATGACAATATGACGTGGCGGTACGATGAATCGTCTCGGCCCGGCCGTCGAAAGCTCTGAACTGGCTGCAGAGTAATAGCTGGCGCTGAGTGTTACTGAGCCTACAAACTTATATGACAAAGTTCAATTGCTACACAGCCTTGGCCATCTTATGAGACAATTGCAAGCTTAAGATGCCGGTTTAATCTTGGCTGCCTATCCTTTTTCACGTGCAGCGGCCGATCATCCCGCTTAAATGCTCGCAGCAGCAGCAGTGAGTGGCGAGACGTCTACTTTATCCAACACTTGCTTCCACACTAGAAAGCTAAAATAAACGTCTGTGAGTCTTACGAGACGCGGACTGCACGCTGTAGCGGCTGACCTGCATCCTCATTCAGACCGCAAACCGCTAAACTAAGATCACGATCAGATGGGCAAACCAGGCTTCTTTTCACGTCTAACGGGCCGTCGTGGTCCCATGACGGCCCACCAAGCAACTGAAAAGGGCGGAGAAGACCCTCTGGAGATGCTGAGGATCTACGATGTCGTCTTTCTTGTGGATGATAGCGGATCCGTAAGTTATCAACAAGTGATGGATACAACGCTGATGATGTGAGATGTCCGGCCCACGCTGGACCGAAGCCCGCGATGCGCTCATGGACGTTGCAGAGCAGGCAGCAATGTACGATGAAGATGGGGTAGATGTCTATTTCTTGAATTCGAGAACCAAGGGCAACGGCATGAAGGTGAATCTATCTCGCAGCCAGGCAAGTGATTACTTATGAAGCAGAACACTAGCAACATCGAGAAACTATTTGCAAGTGTACGCCCAACCAGTACGACGCCTACGGGTGCACGTATCGATGTTATTTGCGGTGAATACTTGTCGCAGTTGGATCGTGCCAAGGCTGCTCAGGCGGCGGGCAAAAAGTCTAAAGAGATCAAGCCGCTCAACTTGATTGTCATCACTGATGGCGGTACGTTTTTCGATGTGACTGGCATGAGCTGACGTCTCAGCACCCAGCGATGATCCAGAGAGTGTTATCGTTGCCATTGCCAAGCGTCTTGATGCGGGCAATTATCCGTTGTCGCAGCTTGGGATTCAGATGCTTCAGGTCGGAGATGATGCTGGAGGTACGTCGAATATCAAGGCTGTGCTGACAATCAGCCGCAGCTGCGCTAGCCGAACTCGATGATGTACTAGGTACAAGACATGGGATCCGTGACATGGTCGACACGGCTCCTTATACCGGTGAACGCATGACCGCGGCGTACATCACAAAGGTCTTGCTCGGCAGCATCAACCGCCGCGAAGACAAGAAGAGCGTGAACAACCTTTGAGATGGGCGGGGCGGTTACAATGTTTATATTCTTACTATTCGTCGTCATGAATCACTATTGGTTTGCGTTCGACCTCTTTCACAGGTGCTGGTGGCGCCTCTTCCTCTTTCTCCTTTTGCTCCTCGTCATCATCAACTCTCAACACAGGTAGCCCACTCTCCTCGCCACTCTCCTCATCATCACTTTCTCTCCCCTCTCCAGGCCGCTTGAAAACAATCCCAGCTCCACCCCCACCAATCTTCTTCTTTCTCTCCTCGGCTTCATCAATCACCTCTTTACCAGATCGCTTCCGCTTAGCCTTCATCCTCTTTGCTCGATTCTTCGAAGTCTTGGCTTCCGCGAGATCATCTCGTTCTTTTTGACGTGCAAAGAATGCAGCGCGTTCCTCTTCTTCTTTGATCTGAGCGTCCATGTCTTTCAAGCGTTCGTATTCTTTTCGACGGCTTGCTTTGTAGACGTGGAATTCACCGCTGCCCGCCTGCGATGTCAACCCCGGTCCTCGAAAGTGACACTTGATCAACGTACACCTGAACTTGAGCCTTGGACGTTCAGGACCATCTCTTTGGGTGCTTTATGCACTTCTTTCGGCTTCTCGATGACTTTTGGAGGAGCCATTGCTTTCTCTGGGTCTGCGTACAGGCGCTCGAGCTGAACGTTAGTGATATTTGGGAAGTGATGGATGGACGTACTTGAACTCGATGCCATTCAGTTGTTGTCATGCGCTTGCCGGGCGTGTTGTGGCTTTCTGCCGCATCGTTGTTGCGTGGTGCACCGCCCATGATTATTGAGTACTCTACTCTGGCACTTGAGCGAGTTCAGTGACTTTCCGAGCAGCAGATTCGGTCCTAACGGCGGCGGATGATTCATAGGCAGAGAACGCTAAACAATAGGCTCACGACGATTATTTTACGTAAAACCCTGCAAGCCTGCGCGCCTCCTTCTTTAGTCCCCTCTTTCGCCTAGCTCCTCTTTCCTTCTCTTTCCACCCTCCTTCTTTGAGATCCAATTCACTTTTCTTCAACAGCTCTCGCGACAGTCTTGAGCTTTAGTGAACGCTGCTCACCCTTTGCCTCGTGCCACTGCCACCTTCCCAGATCCGCAAGGACCCCCTTTTGGACGCGCCTGCGGTTATAAACCGTCAGTGCACTGCCTTTTTTCATCTCTCCAGATCTACGCTGACTTTGCAGTCTACACATGTCAGACTCTAAGACCATTTCGCCTCCTCAGGAAGCCGACGACGTGGCAGCTGCCAAGCTACTTGCTGCAGTGACTTCCGAGGTCCGCACGGTCACCCCAATCGCGGCTTCTGCTCAGCCTACCGCCTCTGCGCCGAACAAGATCGTGACTGATTCTCCTGCATACTCTCCTTCCCGACCTGGTGCCGACGTCTCTGACTCGGATGAAGAGGGGCAGGTGCCATCTGAGGGGGTTAAGAAGACGGGAGCAAATTCGGTTCCGGTTGTGAACAAACCGGTTGTATCCAACCAAACCGTTGCCTTCAACACCCAACCTTCTGTTCCCGAAGTGTCTGATCCTCCTGGTCCCAATTCAGCAGCTGAAGCAGCAACGCGCAAGGCTTTGGGAAAACTGCGCAAACTCAAAGACGACGCCATCAAAGGTCTCCTTCCCGAAGTCAAGCCTACGGAGGGTGACGAAGCCGAAGCCATCCTCGCTCAAGCCGCTTCCGATTTCATGCGCAGCGCCGAAAACAAGGTTGCCGGCCAAGAGCCTGTGCGCAAATCGACCTTAAGCAACAAGAGGGACGCGCCGTCGCGTTCTGAAGACACAAAGAGGCGTCGTTCAGAGCGTCCGCAGCAAGACTTTGAATCCAAGGTGGCTGCCCGCGCGGATCGCTTTGGTGTCAATGCTCGTGAGACTGCAGAGGTTTCTCGTCGTTCATCGGTGAAAGAGCGTGGCGAGACTGGCCGCTCTGGTCGCCGCTCTCCCCTCCCTCGCCAATCTGCAGAGCTTTCCAAAGCCATTGCACGTCCGGCGGAGAAGTCTACTCCTAGAGACTTTGATGTCAGACCGGTGCGCCCGCCTGCGCCCCCTGCACGTGACGATCGCAGGGTTCAGGACGCCCGCACGGCTTACGAGGATAGGCCGCCCTTCGGCGCGCGCCCGCTTCTTGACGAACGCCGCCCGCCTCCTGTTGGCCGTACATACCCAGATGGCCAGCCTCCAAGGCGTGAAGAGTGAGTCTTGTCATGCTTCACCTGGCCTTCACTGACATTCAGATTTGGAGCTCCTGGTGCTCACCGCGGACCGCCCGACGATCGCTATCACCCCGACGCGCGTCCTCACTACCCGGTCGAAGACCGCGGCTACCGCCCGCCGTCTCCTTCTCGCGCCGCTGGCTACCGCCCGCCGTCTCCTTCTCGCGCCGCTGGCTACCGTCCTTTGTCTCCCGCCCGTTCAGATGTCGCTCGGGGTCCTCCCGGCGGACCCCCTCGCAGGCCTCTTTCTCCTCAAGCGTACCGTGACCCAAGAGGATACGACGCGCCCCGAGACGGACCTTACTCGAGAGAGTACCCGGCACCACCCGTGGCGGCGTATGGTCCCAACGCCCGTCGGCCCTCTTCGCCGCCCTTGTCGGCTTCTCTTGGTGCTCGAATTGGGCCCCCTGCTGGAGAACCGAGATATGCTGGGGCTTATCCCGATCCGCGTCCTGCGCCTGGTGGATACAATGCACAGTTCAGGGATGAACGTCTGCCGGTCAGACATGATGCCCGCCATCCCTACGATCGTGAGCCTCCTCATGGTGCATAGTGAGTCTTATTTCCATCCTCTACAAGAGCTAACATTTCAGCACACCTCCCCCGTACGACGACCGCGGGCCTCCCGCAGGCTACGACCGCTACGCTCCAGCGCCACCTCCTCCTCTCGCTTCGGAGCTAGACTACCTCAAAGCTCGCATGGCCGAACTCGAGCGCTTGGCAGTCGGTAGCGCCCCGCCTCCTCCACCTTTGCGTGAGCGCATCTCCGTCGGTCGCAACACTCGCTTCAACCCCGATGGACCACCCGCCATCGTGAGCAGGACTTATGAACCTGTGGCGCGCCGTGATGAAGAGCCATATTACGGTAGACCTGGGCCGCCTCCTAGGCGCTCGCAAGAGACTCGTGGTGGTCGTTAGGGAGTGATCTGTAGTATGGAGGAGTTGAGCTGAGGGAGTGTTTGTCTTGCTTTTGAATGAATTTGAACCTTGTCTAGTTTTTATCATGCTGCCTCGTGCATTGCACAAGACCTTCTTGATTCGAATGCTGTCAGCTAAGATACCTATAGCTTTGCATGAGCTGGCCAAGGAGCTATACTCGAGTATACTCGCTCGTGATACAGTTGGTACTGGCTGGAGACACGTGAAAGAAGTAGGGGCGACTCGTGATCAGCTGCAGCAGCTGCAGCAGCAGCTTCAGCTTGCAGTTGTTCAACCTCTAGCTACCTGCGTCTGACTCGGCTGACGTAGCGAACATGAGGCTCTGCAGCTCCTTAGTGCTCCTAGTGGCATCCCTGCAGCTCGTAACAGCAACGACCTCAAATGGGAAACAAACAGCTTTCGACTCCGCTCTGAGCCAAGATCCGCAGATTGCGAGGAAGCATGGGAGAGAGACGTATTATGGACACCAAGTGTGGCGTCTGAACGTACAAGAGCAAGACGATGATGTCAAGCGGCAGGTCATGGAAGTCCTCGAGGTCAGTGCCTTTGCTATGAAACGGGAAGAGACTCACAGGCAGCTCCTTGACCTCGACATCTGGCATGCATCTCCGGCGCATATCGATGTGCGAGTGCCACCGACGGTAGCAAGCACACTCAAGAGACTAATCAGCTCGCACATTCCATCCCATACCGAGATGATCAGCGACCTGCAGACACTCGTTGAAGCTGGGCAACCGGCAGTCACACGATCACTCGTTGAATTCGACACTTCGACTCTTGACTCCGAATTCCACAATGCCTATCACTCTCTCGAAGATCTCTATGCGTTTGGTGATCAGCTTGTGCGAGACTTCCCGGGGCTGGTTGAAGGCTTCACTGTTGGCCACGGAGCGGAGGGCAGGGAGATTAGGGGCTGGAAGGCTAGCAAGGCGGAGAACGCTACTCGAGTGCTGGAGAAGAAGCTCAAGACAGGTAAGCGCAAGGGACATAAGCACAGAGGCGAGCAGACACTGGAGTTTGTTATTCAAGGAGGTTCTCATGCTCGCGAGGTTCGTTTGTTGCGTAAACCCTGACAACTCACTGACTTTACAAGTGGGTCGCGCCATCATCCATCATGTACTTCCTGCACTCAATGCTTCTCGAGGCGCGCGAAGACCCAGATGGGGATACCGCTGGCCTTCTCGAGATCTTCACCTTCGTGGCAGTGCCAACTATCAACCCCGATGGCTTTGTCTACAGCATGGACAAGAGCCGCATGTGGCGCAAGAACAGGCAAGACACTGGCAGTCTTTCCTGTCAAGGTATCGACCTGAACCGCAACTGGGTACGTCAACTACGATGAAAGAGCCAACCCTGACTCAGCAGGGCTACATGTGGACCGACCACCGATCACCCACCATCTGCTCAGACTCTTATCCAGGTGCCACTGCTTTCCAAGCACCAGAGACTAGCGCTATGGCCGATTTCTTGATCAACGGTACCAATTTCTCTCCACAAGCGTCCCGCAAGGTCGAGGCATTTATCGATCTTCACAGCTACGGACAACTCTGTGGGTCATGCTCTCCAATGTGTCGATGGCTGACCATTTCAGTCATGTTTCCCTTTGCTCACTCGTGCTCTGACTTCCCACCTGACGCTGAGACGTTGATGGAGGCTGGTCTTGGTGTTGCCAAGGCTATGCGGGGGCGCCACGGGCAGCCGTATCAAGCTGGACAGGCTTGTGACTTGACTTTCAGGTGCGTTGCGCAGTTTTCCGAGGCTACGCTGACATTTTAAGGGCTCCTGGAGACGCCATTGACTACTCGTACGGGGTAGCTGACGTGCGGTGGTCCTACTCATCCGAGCTGCGCGATACTGGAACTGTGCGTACCGAAAGAGAATCTCCTTGACCACGACTGACAATCACAGTATGGCTTCATGCTGCCGCCTCATCTCATCCGACCAGCTGCCGAAGAAGCGACTGCCGGTCTCGTCTGGCTGGCCAGCTTCATCGCGACCCTCGAGCGTCTTTAATTCGTCACCATGTTGTATAAACACCGCCGCTATGCAGTCACTTTCTCCTGTCATTACTCTGCAGTCTTCGGTCTGCCAAATCATTACTGAGGGACGGCCCCCAGCAATGTCTTGTGTACGCTCACGTCAGGTCTCGTGCGCTTCAGGACCTTCGTCGCCTCTGATAGGCCTTGTAAGCGCAGAGTCTCGGCAGTCCGTGGAGAGCGAGTCGAAGCTATTGGCGTCTCCTGATGTTTCGTGGGTGCTCAATTACCCTTCTGGAGCTCTTTACGACTGCGGGATTGGTCCGACGCAGCCGCCGAGTCACATACACGTAGATCCCTACGATGACTAATTCGCGGAAGGAGATCCCAGAGCCATTCTCGGAAAAGATTACCAGTGCGCACATAGTACAATCTAGCGGTAGGCGATCAGGTGAGTGACTTTTGAAGAGCTCGGGAACAAGCTTATGGCCTCGGTAGATGAGCAAAGACCTTGAAGATCATGTGGCCAAATCATTCGAGCGGGTCTAGAGGATCCAACGCAAGCCACAAACACCGGAGCCTTACAGGGAACTCCTCCTATTGGCTTGCCGTCGGCAATGATCCTTACACGCTGAATGGGTTTGTTACTTACGTTTCAGGTGCGTACATACACTAGACGCTATACGTTATACATCGTATCTCATTATTCTTCACTCGGCATTCCAATGAATCATTACTGCTTATGAGGGAGCGCCTTCAGAAGACTGATGTAGCTGGCGTATGACCAAGTGAGGTCACGCGCACCACGAAGAGTCCCATTATGGCTAGAAGGTCAGCGGTCACTTGTGTGAACATCACTTACCGATCAATCTGTTCGCTCATGCGTCCATCTGGACCTTGATAACGCTCGCCCGCCGAAATATAGGCATAAACTATCTCTTGCAGATTCCCAATGGCGCAATTAAACATCACACGGTTTGCATCACCCCCATCCCTCTTCCACTTTTGCAGCTTGACAGTGTACTTTGTTGAGTCGATGTCGAGTACGTCGTTCCAGAAAGGAGCTGAACGAACTGTAACCCCGACGACTCCAGTATCTTTGAAGTGGTCTACGACGAGCTGAAGCGCTTGGGCAAAGGAGAATGTACAGATGAACCTAGAGTCAGCGAGTCATTGGAAGTCTGCAGCGCACCAAGGGTTGCCGCGCGAAGTAGAGACTCCGTCATAGATATCCTCGGCATAACGGCCCAAAGCTCGTCCATCACGCCAAGACTTTGTGTTGACAGGGTAGATGCCATCGAAAGACTTGGCATACATTCGCATAGTTGCAAGAGAACGATCACTCGCGGGATGAAGAACCATCTTCTCTCCAAAGTTGCCGCGCCCTTGATGAACCATCGTCAACGGGAAAGCGCAGTCTAATCCTCTGCGCTGACCGTTGTCAAGTGAAGCACGCCACGTCTTGGTGTCGTTGCTCCAAAAGTCCTCGAGCGAGTCATCGATGGTCTTAGCAACCGAGCGATAGAACCTGGCGGCTCCGACATCTTTGACTCTTTCAGCCAGAGCTGCGCCTTTGATGAGCGCTTGATGACTCATGACCCTTGTCCACAGGTGATGACCTTTGCTAGATGATCAGGAAACGTTATGTGGAGTGACTCACACTTCTTCCCACAAGTCAAAGCCTGATTGATTCCACGTAAAAGCTACCTCTTCAAGGTCATTCTTGAGCACCTTGCCAGGAGATCTAATGACGCTCGAGTCGTAGAGGTGCTCCTTGACGTAAGCAGCATCAAGCGCGAAACCACGATCAAGTAGAAAGTGGCTGTAGGGCATTAACGCCAGAGCACGCAGAGCCGGACCATCACTGCGGAGAATCAGCCTATACCAATTTCTAGCATGAACTTGCCGTTGAGGTCGACCCCAGTCGCCATTGAAAGCAGTACCATTGACGTCAAACTTGGGCTCTGCGAGCCCTCCTTCCCAGAATCCTCCCGATCGAGTGTCAAGAGTCTGCAGAGAGCTCTGCATAAGCACATATGACCTCATCAAGCTCTCTATCTCAGGTGCATGGTCAGGCTGCTTGATCCAAGGATACAAAGTGGACATTGTCAAAGCTGAATCGCGTGTCCAAGTGAACTGTTCGAGTCAGTCACATCATATCAATCACGCAAACGTACAAAGTAGTCTGGCTCGGAAGGAGCAGATCCATTGGAAGGACTAGCCACGACAACACCATCAAGAGCACCTGCGCGCGGTCCAATATTATTCATGATACGCATAAAAGCTCGGTGAATGGCTTGGCTGCGTCCAGGTGGCGCATAATCAGTCCATGGATGGTTCTCACTGCGAAGCAGGATTGCAAAGCCGTAAACGAACATGGAGATGAATATGAAAACCGCGCAGCGTCGGAGAAAGGTGCGCAATGATTGTTGGTCGCCGTGGTCTCGCAGGGGCTTCTCATCCTCGTCCTTGCTTTCCTTGTCGATCAAGCCCGCTTCCATGTCGTCTTGAGATTCGTCAGTCTTTTCAGACATTGCTTGAGGGTATCGAGGTTGTTTCGCCATGGTTGTGTGCGCTCACTCAGGATATAAAACTCGGCGATGGCGGTGGACGCAGCGAGAAGACAAGTGACCGCGCCGTCCGTTGAGCTTCTTCGGCTGTGTTTGAACCGGCCGGAACCAAATAAGTCAGGCTGCACATGTAATTATTCTTCCTGCTGAAGTGCCTAGCTAGCTCGCGTCCTTATGATGTCATGCGCGATGGCTAGCTATAGGTCCTGAAAGATGCGTCGCGCATCGAGTACTTAGGTATTCATGTCCATTGCCCGTCTCTCAAGAACCTTTATCAACAACACTTTTAGCAGATCCATCTCTACTACAATGACGCGTGAATCACCTTCCGACGTTACTTGTGAGTATCGCACTGCGTGCTGGATGTGGCGTGGGAGCTTGAGCTAATGATGAACAGCAATCAAACCTGAGGCGCCTAAAGACATCCAGTCTGGCCAGGACAGCAAGACTAAGTCTGATACTGTGCCTGCTGAAGAGCCAACCAAGGAGGAGTTGGCTGCTGAGCCTGACGCAAAGGAGAACGCGGAGGAGGTGAGTGCGCTTGTAAGTTGCTGTGCCTTGCTGATGGACCAGATGGAGAAGAAGGGCATGACTCCTCTTCCTACCATTACATGATGTTGAGGATCGAACAGTCAAGGGAAGAAGTCAATTACAAAAGCAAGTTTGTCATGTATTCATTGAAATGAGACCTGCATCCCTGATTTACAATGCGTAATCCTTCGTACATATTAATTAGATGCTGCTCATATGACAATTACACGCCAGCTCAAACAAGCTCAAATTGTGACCACTCTATCGCATGCACATGCGCACATGCTCAAGCCCAAACTACAGCCATACTACAGATAGGAAGAATAATCGCGCCATGTATAACAACACCAATCACTCTCGGGAGATGGCCATACGTCCACTTCCAAACACAGCCTTCGTAACACCCTTCACAACTGCTGCACATCCGCCGGACAGACCTTTGCCCAGGGATCGGTTCACAGACGTGATCCTTCGCGTCACCGCCGAAGCAGATCAGGCAAAGGTCAGTTTCGTCTCTGTGAACCCGATGTGAGGTCAGAGCAGGCCGAAAGATGGTTCAGGGATGGGGGTGAAAGGAAAGCTGTGCGAGGCAATGAGATCGTGTCATCTCCCGAAGTGTGACTGATGGTGCTATAAACGTCGCGTTCACCTTTCGGTTGCAACATTGTTCGATGCCATTCTATCCGTTCCGCCCCAAAACGGCGGTTGGAGCTCAAAGCGGGAGCTAAATGAACCAGGGGGACGATCTTTCCGTCATTTTGACATTTTCAAAGTCGATCACCATTTCTGAAGTCTGAACGGTCATGACGTAGGATAATGGTATTAAAAGGATGAATGTACTTGTTGGCCTCGTGGGAGGACTGTGAAAACTCGTTGTACTCGTGAACAACTTGAGAGCAACTGCAGGGACTGCTAATACAACTTGAACATTTTAACCTATTACAGGCTCACAACACCAGCAAACATGGCAAACAAAGAAGGATTTGAGCGCGAGAGTCAGCGTGAAAAGCTAAAGCGCAAAAGTCACTTTGCGGAATGGAAGAATGACTTGATTGCCTGCATGTGAGTGTAGAACTTGGAAAAAACAGGACTGACAACTCAGGGGAGAGTTTATTGGCACGGTGCGTTGTCAAGTGAGATGAGATTAGCTCTAACGCTCAGGTCCTTTTCCTCATGTTCTCTCTCGGCGTGCGTTTCCTGGACCATCTCATTCGCAACCATTGACATCTCTAGGCTGTTCAAGCTACTGCTAACAGTATCTCTGGCACCAACTTGAGCGGTCAGATCGGTCAAGCGACCGAGAACGGTTCCGACTCTGTCAAGATCTTTGCAAGTCCCGTTCACCACGCCATCACTAACAGCTAGAACATCTTCTACATTTCATTCTCATTCGGTTTCTCCCTCTTTGCAATCGCAAGCATCTTCTACCGATTCACAGGTAGTATCTTCAACCCCTCTGTCGGCCTCGCTCTCATGCTCGTCGGAGCAATCTCGCCTCTCCGCTTCGTCATGACCGCAACTAGCCAAATGGTCGGCGCTATCGTCGCTTCAGCCATCGTCGATGGTCTCACGCCAGGTCCGCTTTCTGTTGCTTGTCAGCTTGGATCCGGCACCAATAGGACGCAAGGGCTTTTCATTGAAATGTTCACGACGGCAGCTTTGACGCTTAGTGTGCTCATGCTCGCTGCTGAGAAATCAAGACTCACACCCATGGCACCGGTGAGAGTCTTTTTGTGCGTGAGAAAGTCGAGCTGATGGGATAGCTTGGGTTCGGAATGACTTTGATGGTCGTTATGCTTTGGAGCACTCAGTACACCGGTGGTGCAGTCAAGTGGGTGACGCTAATACGATGATCTCAAATTGACGTGCAGCACGGCTCGCGCATTCGGACCAGCCGTCATCACCGGTTTCACAGACTATCACTGGATTTACTGTACGCCTGCTCCCACCCCTCCACCTTGATCACTGACATTTCAGGGCTCGGTCCAACACTCGGCAGTCTGCTCGCCACAGTCTTCTACTATATTCTCAAAGCTTTCGTAAGTCTCATTAAAGTCAGGGCTGACGGACAAAGCGTTACTGGGAGGTTAATCCCGATCAAGATTCAGTCAGCCACGAGCATGCGCCACTGCAGGATGTGCAGCGTCATGGATTGGGCGCGCATATGCTCAATGTTCTTCGGCCGCCTGTTGACTCGGAGCAGCAGAGCCCAGCTTAGGCCTGACTTGCCAAATCATTTCCCAATTGTCCACTTTTCCTCATTCCCTTCATACACACACATAACATCATAGACCAAATGCGATTTCACCATGTTCATTTCTCCATCTCAAGGATTGGGCTAGTCTGCATCAACGGGATTCCAAGTCACGGCGCCTGCGCTTCCCATCTCGAGCGAATCCAATTCCGCCATCTCCTGTACCGAAAGCTCGAAATCAAACACATCGGCATTAGACACGATACGCCAAGGCGTATCAGACTTCGGCAACGGGACATAACTCTTCATCAGCTTGTCCCACCTCGTTCCACCTACCCCTTTTGCAGACTCCACCTCACCAAGACCGCTCCGGCATCCTTGCCGTGCGCCTGTGCAATCTGGACGACTTTTGGCTCATTAATCTTACCTGCTTCACCGCGTGCTAGTGGGGAATACGCTTCAATGACGATCTCGTTCGTTTTGCAATAGTTGACGATTTCCTGTTGTTGCAGCCATGGATGGATTTGAATCTGGTTGATGACGGGTTTCGGTGCTGGTAACGTCTGCAGATGCTTAATGCCACTGCATGTCAGTCTCATCCCCAGGAGGAGGAGGTTACAAATTGGAAACACCGATATCTTTCGTCAGACCCTCTCTCTGTAACTCTGCAAGCGCAGTCCATAGCTCTTCGCGTTTCGCTTGCCCCATCGTCGGCGCGTGGATGAGGAACAAGTCGACATACGGCTTGGTAGTAGAGTCAGATGCTGATGCTGCCGGCTGCACTTTATACACTGCTTGACGCAGTGTTTCCAGAATGTTGGCATCTGCTGGCTGCCAGTTGGAATGCATGACTTTTGTCGTAATGTAGAGCTCTGAACGCGGGATCGTAGAAGCATTTGTTGCTTGGCCGACATCTGCTGTCAGCTGTTAGTTATAGCGATTGCTTACATTGTTCGTTCCTGTATACCATGGCGGTGTCAACTAGTCGTTAGCTTGGACTTCCGTAGGACAGTCGACCTACTGTGTCGGTAACCGACCTCCAATGCCTTCGTTACACTCGCTCGACATGTCTCGCGCTTCGATTGATAGACACCAAAGCCGAGTCTTGGTATACTACGACCTGTGTTTAGCTTGAGCGTAGATTGTAGGGTCAGCTTGGATGAAGAGGAAGACATGGTGGTAGTAGATGATTTGAGCTGGAGGACACGAAGTGGAGGTCTCGCAACGTGAATTGTTGTTTCATCCACGATCTTTGCCATCACTACACGACGCACGTGACACATATGAGATTTCTGCGAGCTGCACCAGCAATAGTAGAAGATTCACCAATTTCCCGTGTTCTTGTGCTTGCAAAGGAGAGCAAGAGAGAAGAAAATGGCAAAAGCTCAGCAGGAGAATCAGCAGCAAAAGCATAGACAGTCGAGTAAGCGAGGTCGAAAAGCGCCGCCTTCAGACGGACCAGTTGCCGATAAAGGTAAAGGCAAGGAAGTCGTGCCAGAATCTGCAGAGCGCGCGAGGCTCAGGCAGGCTATCAAGGATCTCGGTGGTGATGACGATGATATGGAGCTGTTGAAAGGGATTGAAGAGGAGGGCGAGGAAGAGGTCAAGGGCGACAAACAAGCTGTGGACGAGGTATGTGGCATTTGTTTGACGTTGACTTTGCTAACGACTAGAAATCACTCAAGAGTGCGCTGTCGTCTTTCATGAAGGAGCTCAACTTTTCTGCTGTCGAGCCCGAGCTCAATGACGAGGAGAGCGAGGTCGAGGACGCAGAGGAAGACGGCGATGAAGATGACGATGAGGCAGATGAGGATGAGGACGAGGAGGATGAGGATGAAGATGAGGAAGACAATGAGGAAGAGGAAGACGATAACGAGAGTGAGGATGACGAGGTTGCTGCACCCGCTGCTACAAATGAGGTTGCAGAAGATGAGGACGAGGACGAAGATGAAAGCGAAAGCGAACCCGAGCCGGCGGCCGAGGAACCCGTCAAAGCTCCCGATCCAGCTTACGTCGAGCCCGAATTCAAGAAGAAGTCTGGCCTCCAAGGTGCCAGTGGATCTGTTAGTGCTTTCCATTTGAAACGATGAGCCCAGACTGACACGACAGAACATCCCTGCATCTCCAATCTGGACAGAACTCGCTCCTCCCCTCTCCCCTCAACCCAACCTCAACCAACTCTCAGTCGCATCAATCGACAGACTTCGTTCCAAAGCTCAAAAACTTCTCGCCAACCTCCCACCCCTCTCCCGCTCCAAAAGCTCCTCAGACGCTACTTTCTTGGCCCAGATTCTGTCGAGCGGTACACATCAAGACAAATTGTCTGCGTTGGTTCTCCTTGTTCGCGAGAGCCCTGTTCATGCGGTACGCGAGCTGGAAAAGTTGAGGAACATGGCGGGGTATAAAGATGATGGGAGTGTTGGTGGCGGTGGCAGGGATGAAAGGGTTTCGGTGACTAGGGCGTTGGCTGATTGGTGGGTTACGGGTGGTGGAAAGGAGAATGGCAAGCTGCGGTACGTATTTCAACGTCTTTCAGATATCACCGCTGATCTGTAGATACTTTGCAGATCAGCCGTTCCTCTCGCATCCCGACATCACTGACCGCCACCTTGTCCTCTATGCATTCGAAGACTTCTTGAAAAAGTGGTTCTTCAACGTGTTGCAGGTTCTCGAGGTACGTTTCCGTTCTCCGGGTTTCTTATTGGATTATCTGAGCTGACGGACAGGCGTTGTCGCATGATACACTGCCTTTTGTGCGCACACAGGCGCTCAACATCACTTTCCAGCTGTTGGCTGGGAATGCCGAACAGGAGCAAAACTTGCTGGCGCTAGGTGTCAATAAGCTTGTGAGTCCCATCATACCGCAAACAAATCAGAACTGATATCTTAGGGTGATACGGACAAAGCAGTTGCCTCCAAGGCTTCTCATCACTTGCTTCAGCTGCTGCAGACTCACCCAGCCATGAAGGCCGTCGTGGCACGAGATGTCGCCACACTTGTTCTCAAGCCACCAGCAACTGGTCCTTCACTCCCTGCACACGCCAACAAGGTCGCGAAGCTCGCAGCCGCACAAAAGGAAGACAAGAAAGCAGATGCCGCAAGCCATGCTCGCTACTACGGCCTCATTACTCTCAATCAAATGACTCTTACCGTGCGCGATCGCGACGTTGCAGGCCGTCTCGTTGAGACTTACTTTGAAGTCTTTAGAGAGATTTTGGGCGATGGATCTGGTCCTGAAGAGGAGCCGCTCGTGGAGGGGGCGGAGGATGCGGGTGGCAAGGAGATCGAGAAGGTTGCTGGCAAGGTTGAAAAGTGGCGTGGGCGGAGAAAGGGGGCCAAGCCTAAGAACGGGAGACAGACGAACAAGGTGGAGGAGAGTCTTGTGGAGGAGAGCGATGCCAAGATGGTTGCTGCTGTGTTGACGGGTGTCAACCGAGCGCTGCCATTCGCCAAGCTCGAGGATGATGCGTGAGTCGACAAGGCGCGTTTCGTGTACTGTACTGACTTGATAAGCTTCGAGAAGTACATGACCACCTTGTTCAAGATCACTCATGCCGGCACATTCAACACTTCAATCCAGGCTCTGGTCCTCATCTTCCAGGTCAGCACGTCCAAGCAGGCCGTCTCGGACCGCTTCTACCGGACACTGTACGAGTCACTCTTCGACCCTCGTCTTGTCACTTCCTCGAAGCAGGCAATGTACCTCAACTTGCTGTTCAAGGCCATGAAGGCCGACACCAGCACACCACGCGTCATGGCGTTCGTCAAGCGCTTGTTGCAGATGCTTGGTATGCATCAACCACCTTTCATCTGTGGTGCTCTTTTCCTGCTTGGCGAGGTATGTCGCCGTGTTGGTAATTTAGTAGCTGACGGAGCAGCTTTTCAATAAAACCCCTGGATTGAAGCGTATGCTTGTTGAGCCAGAGGATGACAGTGAGGAGCACTTTGTTGATGCACCTGAGGAAGGAGACGTCAAGGTCGGCGAGACTTCAACAGCGGCCAAAGCGAGAAATTTCAACAACGAGTACGACGGTCGCAAGCGAGACCCACAATTCGCCGGCGCGGATGCGAGTTGTCTTTGGGAGCTGGTACGTTCATCTCAAGACTGATGCGTCAGGCACAACTGACAAAGTAGACTCCCTTCCTGAATCATTTTCATCCCACTGTGTCCTTGCACGCCCAGTACCTTCTGAAGGGCGAGGCGCTGCCTGCAGGCACCGGGTCCTCCGACATCTCCCTCAATACTCTTGTCTCTTTCCTCGATCGATTCGTGTACCGAAACCCCAAGAAGCAGGTTGCTGCACGAGGAGCCAGTATCATGCAGCCTGCGGCTGCTGCCAAGGGTGACGGAGTCGTCGTCAAGGGGCGAGGCCGAGAAGGCTATGTCAACGACGAGAGTTTCTGGAGGAAGAAGGTCGAGGATGTACCAGCTGATCAAGTGAGTTGCTTCGCAAATTTAGTGTCCCGCTGACATTATCAGCTCTTCTTCCACAAATTCTTCTCCGCAAAGCTTGCCAAGGAGGCGACGAAATCTGCTCAAGCCAAGAAACGCAAAGGCAAGAATGTGGACGACGACGACGAGGAGGGTCTTGACGACTCTGACGGACCTGGACCTGACGAGGACATGTCCGAGGACGAGGCACAGGCAGAGTCGAAGAAGTCTACGTTGCCAGTGGACGATGACTCGAGCGACAGCGACCCCGAGGAAGCTGAGATTTGGAAGGTAAGTGACCTTGCGCCAAGATCAGCGAGCTGACAGTATAGGCCATGAAAAACTCGATGCCTTCTGCGGGCGACAATGACTTGGAAGATAGTGACGACCTTGACGAGGAGCTCAGCGAGGATGACGAGGAGGAAGATGACATGGAGGTGGACAATGCTGAGGACGTCAGTGACGACGAAGAGGGTGAGTACCGCGCGGCGTTGGCGAGACATGCTGATCTTTCAGCATCGTCTGATGATGGCTCTGCGTTCTCATTCGGCGACGAAGATGATGACCTGCTGTCGGAGAGCGAGATGCCGAACATTCCTCTAGGGTCCGCCTTCCCGCCTTCAGAAGATGAAGCGGAAGAGGAAGTGGAGGAGGATGCCACTACCAGTGGCAAGCGCAAGCGGGATGACAAGAAGGCTCAGCGCAAGAAGCGCAAGGCTATGCCCATGTTTGCGAGTGCAGATGATTACGCCGCACTTATCGATGCTGAGGGCAGCGGGAACGAGTAGGTCTAGGGTAATTGCAACTTGCAAGGCATGTATGTATTGGAATAATCTTATTGCGTCTACCACCGTGACGGCGCGAACTCTCTCAGTTGATACGATTCGATCCGCGTGTCTTGTACACTGCTGTTAACAGCTCGCGATAGCAGAGTCCTTGCATCTATCTTGATACTATATTCATGCTATTTGGACGTCTCTTCTGATTCACTGTCTCGAGAGCTCAATCAAGATCCGCCTTCTAGGAACGCAGCATGATCTTTGCCTGGCGTCAGGTGATAGCGGGGTCTTCCAAACCACGCCTCATAACGTCGTATACTACATTACATGCTCTAGTTGGGAGCCAGCCAGCGCGGGGCTGAGCAGACCATTCTTCACATAATAGCTACTATAGACTGCAAGAAGAAAGAACAGCCGCAGCAAATGACCGGGTCCGCCACTCGAGCGTTGATAATTTTCGGGGTATGGTATATGGCTGTCGTACGCCAAGGTCGTACAGTATCGTGAGTGGGAGACTCTGCATGCACATTACGGATAACTAAAACTACAAAACCGAGATTACAGGAGATCATCATGCAGCGTTTCAATCCCAGCGCATCTTGAACAAACCCTTCTTCTTGCCACCTTCATCTTTCTCTTTTTTATCTTTCTTGTCCTTCTTGTCCTTCTTGCCGTCTCTGCCACTGGACACGGACAGATCAGACATGCGATGAGAGAGGCTGGATGTCCCTGATGACCTGGACTGGATTGGAGGTGGCGCGAGTGATGGTGGTGGTGCAATGGGAGGTGGCCCGACCGGGTCCACCCAGTATCGTCGATCCAAGATGCTAGTCGTCAGCGATGTCAAATTTGGAACGAACTATTGGTAAGCCGTTGCTTTTCCTGGTGCTCTAGGAGGTCTCGCTGGTGCGCCAGGATGCAGAGGTGGTGCATTGGGAGGGTTGCCACCGATCCCACCGCGACCAATCGACTTGAGATCTTTGACAAACCCGTCAGGCGTCGTGACATGAGTCGAGCCTGGCCATCAGTTACATCAATGTGGTAGGCAACTCACCAATGATGACCTCCTTGCCCAACGCACGGCCAATCGTATACGCCAACCTCATCTCCGAATACGTGATTCCACCCGCAACGAACAAAATCATCCTCTGCTTGCCTTCCGTGTTATTCAGCCTTGCCGAAGGCGCCTTGTGCCAAGTCGGTCTCGCACTCCTCAACGACGTCGTCGGTGGAGGCGCAGCCCCACCCCGCATCGACCCAAGCTCAACAGGCGCATCACGAAGATAAGGAAAGTTGGTCTGATCGAGCTTGTTGTGATGGTGATCTTCAAGAATCGAGCGAATCACAGGCCGATAACGCGACAGCTCGTATTCCTCTTCAACGCCTGTAGGCTTCATCTTGAGTCTTGTCTTGGCTGAGCGTTCGTTGGGCGCTTTGACGACTTTGGCACCGAGATGAACGAGATTGTTGACTGATTCTTGCTCGGAGAGGGAGAGGCGTGCATGCTGGAATAAACGGCGGCGATCTTCATCTGGTACGCCGTCGCGATGAAGGATGTACAGTGCGATGATTCGCACTTTGTCGGTCGAGCTAACCGCTCTGTCGTCGAGGAGTGGCACCATCTCTTCCACCAGAGTTTTGGGCGTCTTGCCTTCGGGTGTAGTATTGGTGGCGCAACACTGCTCAACGTTGGCTGTCTGAGGCAGCTTCTTCTGCTCAAAGAGAGCCATACATTCGTGCGCCATGTCGAGGTGGAGTGAGAACTGCGCGTGAGCGTTCGACGTCTGAATCAACTGTACATACCTTGTCTCGTTGATCTTGGAACTGTGGCAAGCTCGCCAACATGTCCTTCATGTCATTAATATTCACCGATTCTTGCCTATATCCATCAGCCCACCACCACCTTCACCCAAATCACTCACCCTCCCCGAAATCCAGCATTCTCCTGCGCAAACTTATGAAAGTCCTGCATAAGCGTATCGATCGCTTCCTTCATATGCAAATGTCGAACCGACGTCCAAACGGTATCCTCTTCCGACAGTATCGCCTCCTTCTCCTCCACGGCGCCCACAGTGTTTTTGTACTTGTAGTGATACCGCGTGCCATCTTCGATTTTGAGGAGATCGTTGACCATTGCTTGATAGGTGAATTCATGGAGAAAGGGGGCGACGGGGTCCATTGAGCGATCGACGACGAAGAGGATTGCTTTGGGACGTGGTGGGTTGGCCGTTGGCTGCAGTTGTCAGCTTTGTGCTCGTCGACTAATTGAGAACTCACTGGAAAGTCGGGATTGGCAGCCATGTACTCGTCCAAATCATCCTGAATCTGCGCAGCGAGCCTCTTGCTCAAATAATCACCCGAATATTCAGGCTGCTTTGCGCCTCCACCACCCAACGCCGATCTCCACCTCAAACTCTGACTCGGGGCCTGCGCCTGAGCCACGGGCGCCGCAGCACCCGGCTGCTGTAAACTGAGCGCACCAAGCGGCGGATGGTGATAGGGTTGGTAATACCTAATCTGTGGATTCTCACCCAATGTCGCCATGACATTGAGCACGGTCCGACCGATGAGCTTGATATCATCTTCGAAGGCTTCTTGTGCTAGTTCGGACGCGATTTGGCCTCCTGGTGAGCCGAAGAGTGTGTAAAGGGAGGATGGGGTTCGCGTAGAGAAGATTTGGGATTCGACGGCTGATGGGTCAGTGGGCTGCAACACGGCGTCACTACGCACGCCAGAAGTCACAGTAGAGCTCCACGAACGCTCTCAGTACGTCCGGAGGTAGTTGGGACGTTAGCTTGTTGGCAAGTTGATCATCGACACCTGCACAAAGGAGGCGTCAGTTCATTTGATGTTCATCATGGGAGATGAACGTACCATCAATAAAGTACAAGTATGCAGAATTGTACGTTCGTCGGCCTGTGAAATCTGCAATGATGCGATCTACGTTCTGTGAAGTTGGTGTGAGGAGGTAGATTGCGTCTAGGGACTGTGGTGGACGAGGGGAATGTAGAGCCTCGATAGCTGCAAAGTCAGTTTCAGCTCTTCCATGGAAGTAAAGCTAGCTGAGCGGCAGCTAACGTTGTATCCAGTTGAAGAACCGTGCTCGGACTGACCGGTGACATTCTGTTGCAGCACGTCAAACTCCTTGTAAACACTTGTAAGCAGCTCTCTCGAGTGATCATCAACAATGAGAATCTTCCATTGCCCTGTTGGGATACACTTGAGCGCGGTATCGAATCCTAGAAGTCAAATCAGCACTGCCTTGATGCGGTCAGACGAGCTCGGACAGAGTGACGTCGACGCTGTTGCCACTTGTTTGGAAAGTGACTCACGAGCTTTGAGAAGTGGTTGAAGCGGCATTACTCAGTGTTTTGCTTTGTCTTTCGTACTGCTATTGCGCTCCTCGTTTCTATGAGTACAGCTGTTCTCTCAGCCGGTCTTTGTGAGCTATCGTTGTTGATTGTTAGATGCTCTACCGTTACTGGTAACAACGGATGATGTTACAACCCTGGGAATCTTTACCCTTACGTAACAAAAGAAACCGTACGCGTAAAGCGTTTCAGAGTTGGACAAGCCAAAACAATTTCAACTTTTGGGGTATATTAAGGGGAAGAGTACTTAGGCAAGCGTGAACACGAGTAGCAGAATGGAGCAACAGGTCGTACAATGTCTGGCAGCGACTTTGTCACCTCAAGATACAGTCAGATCTCAAGCAGAAGCTCAACTCGGCGAGCTCTTCGGTCATCCAGGTCAGTCAGGCGCGGTATTTGGAGGATGGCCAGCTAATGAGACGTAGAGGCTGGTCTGATACTTGCTAGAATCACTTTGGAAAAGAATGTAGAGCTTGCGCAGCGTCAGATAAGTCCTCGTTACCTCGTGAACTTTTGGCTTATACCTCGCCACTCTGCTGCTATCCTGTTGAGAAAGTATGTCCTACAACACTGGGATCCGAGCTTTAGTGGTTTTAAGCAGCCTGTCTGTCATCCAGATGTGAGGTTTCCAGCCCTTGAGAAATTTCTGACAAACAGGTCAAAGCTCAGATTCGGCCCATCATCTTTGCGGGACTTTCGGATAGTCAGCGCAAGCTGCGTACGGCCTGCGTGAGTCCGCATTTCTTTAAGAACTTGCTGATACTTCAGGCTTTCGCATTGTCACAAATGGCCAAGTCTGACTGGCCAGACGAATCGCCAACACTCCTCACAGACCTCCTCTCCCTCCTCAAATCTAACAACTCCAACTCCGTCCACGGAGCCATGCGCGTCATCTCTGAATTCGTGCGAAGCGACCTCAGCGAGGATCAGCTTCTTACTGTTGCTCGTGAGCTACTCCCCGCTCTCCTCAGTATCCTCGGTGCACCCGAAACACACTCCGCACCCACACGAGCGTCAACCGTCACCGTCTTTCGTCAAGTACTACGCACACTCGAGACCGTCCGAGAAGAACATCCTCAAGCTGTCAACCAAGCTTTGACGGAGATTGTCCCTGTTTGGCTGTCTGCTTTCCAGACGCTTCTTGCGAGGGATCCGGCGGTGGAAATTGCGGGTGATTGGGATGCGCTGTTGGTCAGGATTGAGATCTTTAGGACTTTGACGTTCTTTCAAGGTGCTTTCAGTAAAGCTCTCTCACCCCATGTCGAGACTTTTGTCGTTGCGGCCGTCGATAATCTCGAAAAGCTGCTACCAGCTTTCGAGAGGTATTATATCATCAACTCGGACGACGCAGAGGAACCACCGTCTTCAAATGCAGATGATGAAGCCTCGCAGCCACCAAGTATCGAAGCTCTTGGCTGTGCCATCCTCGACTACCTCACACCTACCGTACGCACGCCAAAAGCAAAAGCCGTGCTTGTCGACGACACCAAGAACCCCAAAGAGATGCTGAATCGGATCGTCGATATCACTGTTGCTTATACGCGCGTAACGAGGGAGAACGAGGAGGAATGGATGACGGATCACAATGCTTTTGTGGCTGATGAAGATGAGGAGAGTGATGTGTATGGCTTGCGTGTTACGGGGCATGACTTGATCGGGGTGAGTGCTGCCTTTCTGGTAAAGTCGGTGGCTGATGGTTCCAGTCTTTGATCGATAAATGGCCGAAAGGCATTGCCCAGATCCTACAGGTCCTGACACACCAGCGTATCCAGCTCTCAGCGACGTTGAAACAGAACGGCAGCGCAGACTGGTGGAAACCACTGGAGTCAGCACTTGCAGTTGTTGGAGCCGTCTCGGATGATTTGCGCATGCTATTAGAGGACGAAGAGGGGGAAAGAAAGCAGGCTTCTTATGATCTCAGCTACCTGTTCGACGGTGTCATTCCCGGCTTGTTGACGCAGGACGGTGTGTATCTTATGTTGAGATTAGGAGCTGACAAGTGCAGATACACCGTTTTTGCAGGGTCGGGCTTTCGTCTTTGCATCGCACTTCGCAGCGTCATTGCCTCCTGCTTTGGCGCAGTCGTACCTTGACGCTGCTGTCAATGCGCTCGCTTCGGAGAGCACGGCGGTGCCAGTCAAATTGTCAGCTGTCAAGACGATCAAAAAGTGCGTCTGCTTTCTTACTTGATTTTGCTGACGTTACAGCTTCTGCCGTTTCGTAAGAGAAGAAGTCGTTCGCCCTCATTCAGCACGCATCGTTCAACTTCTTGTGCCGTTGCTTGAACAGACCACAGAGGACACGCTGTATTTGACACTCGAGACTATCAGAGCTGTGTTGGGTCTGCATAAAGAGTTGTTGGATGCTGTTTCTGCAGCTGAGCTCTCTTCGAGGGTGCTGAAAGTCTGGGCAAAGTACACGGATGGTGAGTCGATTGCTGGAGGGGGAGGCTGACTTTGAAGATCCCGTCTTGACTGCTATTGTGGAGGAGCTCTTCGAGGCTGTAACTGCGCTACCCAACGCCGAAGTAGTCGCGAGCTTTGTGGATCGTTCGGTCCCTAGACTCGCTCAGCTCATCGCGGAGCCAGTGACGGAAGGTACATTGGCTGTACCGTCTGCAGCGATGGAGCTCGTCAACAGTATGCTTCGCACTCGGAATGCCGGCTTTGAGCAGAGTCTTGTGGATGTCGTGGCGCCTGCTGTGCTGACGTGTCTGCACTCTACCGATGACATGGATTCTATTCAGGTCAGTGCCTTTGTTGATAGGCAAGTGAAGGCTGACTTGGAAGCATGGCTGCATCTACTTTACCCTCGTGATCCGCAAGGACTGTGGCAAATTACTGAACTGGTACGTGATTTTGATTGGGTTCGGTCCTGACAAGTAGGTATGACGCCAGTGGTCGTAGTGGCACAGATCATATTCTCGGCCTCCTCGCCCGCTTGCTCGCGCCGTCGTTCTCGGAATCAGGTGGCTTGTTCGTTGGAGATCTGATCATTCATCTGCTTCGCAAAGCGGGATCGTCGATCGAGTCGGTACTGCCCGAGCTGTTGCGAGCGCTGGTAGTCCGCCTCACGACTGCTCAAACTCCCTCCTTCAAAGAGGTATGCACGCTCGAGACTGAAAAGAACTGACGCTGTCGCAGAGCTTGATCCTGCCTTTCGCATACCTTTTCAGTACGCCACACTATGCGCAGACTTTGGCGTTGCTGGAAGGCATGCAAGTGGACACTTCGGCTGGCTTGAAGACAGCCCTGGAAGTCGTTGTTCCTGCATGGTGCGATACGGCCGACATGATCCATGGCTTCTGGAACATTCGCGTCAGGTATGTCCACTTCTTGTGTAGATCACAATACTGAGACATCAGCAATGTGGCGCTGTGCCAGCTGTTTGAGGCTAGTCCACCGAGCTTGGCGACATTGCGTGTCAAGGGCGATCTGTTGATCGATGAAAAGTCTGCTGGCAGTAGGTCTAACTGCTGCGACTGAGGATTGACGCTTGCAGCTATCATGACGCGCTCCATGACACGGAATGGTGAGGCTTTGAGATACGACTGCGCTGACGCCGACAGCACCTCACCGCTTCGCAGAGGACACCTTCCCTTTGAAGACGCTCAAGCTCTTGTTGAGAGAAGTGCAACAGGGCGAGCCGTCTTCGAGAAGCAAGTCTGGAGCCGATCTTGATTTGGATGACGATGATGGAGTGAGTCAGCAAAGTTGAGTCACTGAGCTGACTGTGTCAGGACGACGAGTGGGATGATGACGATCCTCTGGGTTCAGCAGAGGTTGGCGAGTTTGAGTTTTTGTCATGTACGTTTTGCTGCTTGACTCACGCTAACAGTAAAGCCTTTGTGGGTTCCGGGATGGACGGAGATGAGGACAAACAGAATGACGACGAAGACTTGAAGGCGGATCCGATCTCTCAGATCAATATGCAGGTGCGGCACTGCTCTTTTGCGCGTCAGCTGACACTTGACAGGAGCATATCACCGCCGCCTTGCAACGAGCTTATACGTCCAATACGAACGACATTCACCAACTGGCCGGCATGCTCAGCGAGCAAGAGAAAGGCATCCTTCGTGGAGTGCTAACAGTGGGCTGAGGCAATGCATGGTCCTTATCCACACTTGCTGCATGTAGCCGCACAGCTGCTGGGCATCTCTTTCAACCGTCACTTCAAGCGCGACACCGGCCCTTTCATCGCCGTGAGATGGTCGACGACCGTCATTGCGTCTCTGAATGTCAGAGGATGCTTATGAAATCAAATTAGCAGAGGAGCTACAGTGATGGCCACAATGACTCTCAATGCTTATATGAAAGTGATACTCGAGTAGCCTGTCGAAGCCAAGTTGTACAAGTCGCCACAATGAACGGATCAAATCCGCCCGAAGTAACTCCGTCGGGTCCCTGCCGCTCAGATAGCAATATGTACACGTCTTCCTTTGCAACGAAAATCCTGATTCAGGCAAGCTGATCCACCAGCAATGCGCCAGCTTAGACCTTGGTAGTTGCTAGAAGCATTCTCGTACGTTTTGGATCAACGGTCGGCGTACGGGCATGATGGGCGTCGTTCTACATGTCGCGTCGACGCGTCGTGCGCGCTGTGACCAGTTGATCAGCCTCCTCTGTATTCTCACGGAACTGAGGACTTGCGTCTCGCTTTGTGAGCTTCGCATGGTATGGGTGGCTCTGGAGCCTCACTAGGCTCACAGATAATCACATCAGCGATCAAAGCTCGACGCAGTGTCTAATCTGGCAATTCGGTCTCCGTCTTGCTATCTCATCTCAACAAGCTCCAAGCGACCTTTGTTGAAAAGATCGGCGACAGTGAGATTGATTGGCATCATGGGCAATCCTGCAGCACCTTGTTCACGGTTGTACAAGGCATCAAGTCATCTTAAACAACCTTTTCTTCGGGACGGGTCCCCATAAAACTAGGGCGGATCTCGGATGTCGCAGATAGAGTGACCGTGAGCAGAGACTGACGTGATCATCAGCAGCCGCTCTGCGATAGCCCATCAGTCTTGATCCAATCCCAGTCAGTCGGCCATGGCGAGTTCCGAGGCACATCCCAGTTTGCCGATTTCGGTCTGGGCTGTTAACTGGGCTGATTTCTCAGCGATAGCAGGATCTTCGGAAAGGTAAGTCGTGTCGACGTATCCGGCTGTTTGTCGCTTTCATAATAGGCACTAGCTGACAGCAGGTGGCTGACTTGTAGAATCAATTCATTGAGTGCAGCGGATGAGAGGTGAAGTGGCTGACCAGCAGCGGTTGTGATTTTCCATCGAGGCTTGGGGTGACGAGGGATTACGATGGTACGTCCAGGTGTCGCTGATGCTGTCATCTGCTGACGAAAGAGATGGTCGAGGTCTATGCTATAGTCTTCGGTGAACGCCACTCGATTGCTCATTTGTGTCTGTCAGTGGCGACCAAGGTTTGAACGTTGTTGAGAACATGACATAGCTCATGGGCTGGGAGTATCGTCATGCACAGCTGACCTTCGCAGCGTCATGAGCGGATGCCGACTCGGTTGCATCGACTGAATTGGTCTCGCCACCAGCACTTCTCTCTCCTCGAGTGGAAACAGGAGCAGCATATGATGAGTACAATGGTATGTCCTCGAAACCTGATGCAGAAGCTGACTTTCAAGTCCGCGGTGGAGCAAAAGCTTCGGTCAGCGCTGGAGAAGCATTCTCACTCGAGGGCATCTTGAACAGGAATTACAGTCATTGGCAATTCGACTTTATCTACCAAGTCTTTACCATCAAACCCGACATAGACGTGTCGGACGCCCTGCTGACCCTGATGCGCGACTTTATCTTCTGGCTTCAAGAAGAACTTGTCAAGATGGAGGCTGAAGTTGGCGAGGCTAAGGTCGGCTGGATCGATGCGCGGAAGAGAGTTCGGACTGAGAATCTAGCGAAGTTTACTTCCATCCGCTTTGTGAGTAAACTTTCTTTGGTCGGTCTCTTGATCTGCGAGCGCTTGCCTGTTCGATGCCGCCTCGTCAGCTCGTGACCGTGACGATATGCTCAAGGGCACTTGTGAACACCGCGAGGCACGTTACAAGCAGCCCGACTACTGACATCCTTGAGATGGAGAGAAGCATACGCATGCTTTCGCGTCCGGGCAGAGCCCGCTGCTTTGTCCTAGGCTGTCCCGCAAAGCTGAAGCAAGACGCACTCGATCGTCATGGGCCTGGCCCTTTTTTTTGCCTGCGACGGGCAATCTGCGCTGCCGCGTCTGGGCAGCGCTTTTGTCAAGACTACACTGCCATTCTCGGCTTGCGCTTTGGTCTACGTGTGGCTTATGTCGAAGATCACCAGGCTGACAGCTTCACAGGCGATCATTTGGGATGATTCTCAGCTACAAGACTTCGTCTCTGATCTCACCCTGCACAAGCCGGCAACCCCGCCTTCGCCAAGCACTTTGACCCAACACCAGCCGGTCCCTCATCCCCTGCTGTCGTCCCGCTCGTCCTCGCCGTCTTTATCTCGCTATTCGTCTTATTCGTCATCTTATTCGTCTTCGTCTTTTCGGTCGTCTCGTTCGTCTTGCCGCTCGGAACCGCGCTCAACAACTGTATCCGCCGATGGCGACGATCATCAGCTTGTTGTCGAAACAGCGAATGTGAGTACTTTTCGCCCTGCTGAAGCCCTTGAACGGCGCAGCTCGGTAGAGATGAGGCCTGGCTTCCTAGCTGACGCCTCAGGGGCTTGAGAATGATGGTAGTCACGCACCTTCAGACAACTTAGGCTATTTGTCATCTGCGGCCGCTCTCGCGATTCCACCTTCGGCGATTGCATCTCTACCGGCGGCTTCCGCTCCTTCATCGCCTACGCATCTCTCCGAACACCCAACTCTTGCGGCGCCTGCTATTGGCTTGGGCTCGTCGATATCTCTCGCATCGGCACCTGCGGTGCTTCCAGAGCCCTCGAGTCTCTCAGCAACCAACGTTGCCTTGCTCTCTTCAACTTTTCCGCCCACAACACCGCTTGCGCTTGCAGAAGTACCTTCGCCAGCGTCTTCTTGTTCAACCATGTATTTTGAAGGCTACGCTCGCCGTCGGTGGTGGCGGTTTAAAGAGGAGGAAGAGGCAGCAGAGGAAGAGGTGGCGAGGAAGCTTTTGGCTTCTTTTAGCCAGAGATTGACTTCGAAAGTTGAGGAACTTGAGGAGGAGAAGAGTGAGGTCATTCATCATGATCACAAGTGAGTACTCTGACTCCATTTCATATGGCGTATGCTGATCCTGATTCAGTACGCAAGATGGGGCCTTTAAGGATGACGAGGATGAGGTTCCAGTCCCACCCTGACCAACCCTCGAGCCGCTGTAGCGGACCTTAATAGTCGTCCCGAATCGCTATTGGCGTGAAAAAGAGGCGTTTTTTTCATTGTTTAATGTAAAATGTGACGACCTACAGGCTCATGCGCTTGATTCAGGTATCGACTGCAGAAAAGGCCGCAGACCAATCAGCCATGTGTTGTGAAACAAGGGTCTGCGAACGACTGGAAGATGGCTACGGGAAGAGAGTCAAACATTCATCGTGTCTTCAGTCTGAATCTCAGCGACTCTCGCAAGATTTGACAGGAGGCAGGTGTCAATCAAGCCACACTGGAGTCGGTTACTGTCTACAGATGTGATGCATTGAGCTATAGACATACTAGTTACCAATGCTGAACTCTGAGCCGAGATCATGGCTGTTATGGGTGCGCCATCTCTGAACGCGCCATCTGCCAGCGTAGGGTGACTTTCGACGCGTCAAACCTTAGCTCCGTGACGCGAGTCACCCGACGGGAGCAAAATCGCGCGCGCGTCAATGTATAATGGCCCTCGCCACTGGTTCTTCCTCTTCATCCTTACCATCTTCTGATTTGAATCTCACCCACATATCACCGTGAAGCTCAACAGTACAACGGCAAGTCTCGGGTCCAAAGAATGGGATCAAAGACTGACTTGCGATAGATCTACAAGCGACATCTTTCGACAGTTGTGATTTGTGGTCGCAAGTTCTTTGATAAACTGGTACGTACTGCGCTAGTCAAGCCAGAATGAGCAAGAACTGACTTGCAATAGCCTGCACAATGTCGACAGCCTTGCAAGATGGTGACTATCTTTGGCCTGTATTGGTGGCAACTCAACTCATCAAGAACATTGATCACGCTGGTCCGTAATTGGTGACGAGCCTGAAGAGAAAAGTCGAGGACTAAGATGGAGCTGCGATGGGGGCCTCGGAAACGACGGCCTCTAGGAGCTATTCCTGTGACTGGCAAAGTAGCTCAGTGTTCCTGAGGGCTTTGGCAGCCGTAGCTCTCATGTCCAAGACGAATCTTGACAGGCTTTGTTTCAGAGATGCGCTGCTGCAACGCCTGGGTGGCCTACGTCTGCTGCGGCCAACGTCGCTACCTGGGTCTGCCTTCTCGCACTAAGGATTGGGCAGCAGGATGAGCTCTCACGAGTGACTGAACCCCGGACCGAGCGGATGAAGGCAAGGGCGGCAAATCACTGGAACTTGTTGCTGTTGCAATCTTTCTGATCTTGTGATTGATCATTGAGCTATTGCTTGATGTTTGACTGTTGACAGTGACGAGGCTGTGAGGAGAGTCGAGGACGAGGATGGAACTGCGATGGAGGCCTCGGAAACGACGGCCTCTAGGAGCTATTTCTGTGACTGGCAAAGTAGCTCAGTGTTCCTGAGGGCTTTGGCAGCCGTAGCTCTCATGTCCAAGACGAATCTTGACAGGCTTTGTTTCTGAGATGCGCTGCTGCAACGCCTGGGTGGCCTACGTTGGCTGCGGCCAACGTCGCTACCTGGGTCTGCCGTCTCGCACTAAGGTCTGGGCAGCAGGATGAGCTCTCACGAGTGACTGAACCCCGGACCGAGCGGATGAAGGCAAGGGCGGCAAATCACCGGAACTTGTTGCTGTTGCAATCTTTCTGATCTTGTGATTGATCATTGAGCTATCTGCTTGATGTTTGACTGTTGACGGTGACGAGGCTGTGAGGAGAGGAGAGGATGAAGATGGTGCTGCGATAAGGCCTCGGAAATGATGGCCTTTGGACTTGTTTCGAGACTGAACAAGCGGGTCGGATGATCGCTGCATGAAGCGGATGAGTACGTGATTGGATGAAGGAGGTTTGAGTGGGAGGAGGAGGAGAAGGGAACGTTTGGGCGGATGGCGAAGAGGACGCATAGGTAGACGAGGGTCTGAACATGCGGTGAGTTGCAACGTCAAACCTAAGCAGAACGCGCTGACAGTGGCAGATATCCGTCACAGTGTACGAGACAAAGACAATGCACCCACTCTACCAAAACGACTGAATGAGATGAGGCATGTCAGACTTTCAGAGAAGATTTGTTGAAGAAACCTGTGTTTGGAAGCTTTTCGTTTGGTCAATCTTGGTTCGGTTATTTGTAGAGCTGTACGATCCACGGCCGCTCAAAAAGATGGACATGAGTCATCAGTCGTGAACTGCACTTTTGCGCGAACTCTGTCACGCCGCTTCAAGATTATGCTTTAGATAATGAGATACGACGCATGAAGCCCCATCTACGGTGATCCAGGTGATCCAGGTGGCAGACATATGTGAACAAGTCTGCCATTCTTCGTCAAAGCATCGGTACAGCGGGGACCGGCATCCTGCAAGCCGCATTGCACATATGATTGATCAGAGGCACGAGTCGCGATCAAGCTTGACACAGGTATTCAAGAATGGTACATCTCACTTGGCAAACTTTGAAGCATCCAGCCCAACCCTGCGAGCGGTTGCCTCGACACGCTCCTCCTGAGTCATATCGCTAGTCGGGTTATACCTCGCCACCAATTCCTGAGCTCATCAGCCAGACCCTTTGATTGCGCTGTGCAAATGAGCCATGAAATACATACCTGATGTGTTCTATCTGCCCTCAAGAAAGCAGCCGTCTCCATCAAGGCATGCTCGAGCTGTTCTCTGCTGGACGTTTCGGAGACGAGTTCCCTGAAGTGTTGTTGAACGACTGGACTCCGTGTTTGACGCGGGTGGATTGACTTGATACGTCAGCGGTAACTTTGCAGAGAGTTGCAGCTACTCACGGTCTTCCTGAGCTCCCTTAGAAGGGAACGGTAAAGTGAAGTCGTTGGTGCCATGGTTGTTTAGGTGAACAATACCTCCACTTTGTAATTTCCAGCTTTTGCAAAGACGTTCGTAAAGTCGCGTGGCTGATTCCCTTAATGAGCTCCAATAAATCGCGAATTCATTTTAACCCTAGAAAGTAGGGAGGGGTACCATCTTTCACACAAAATAGAGCAGCACAGGACAGGGAGGACAGCATGCCACCAAGGATCAAGAAGACAGCACCGGTCTCACCGACTCTGGCGTATCCAACACCACAGCGATCTGCGCGGTCGAGCACCAAGGGCTTCAACACACCGTCGTCGATCATTCCAGACTCGGAAGACGAGGAGGAAGCGGGTGGTTTCATGGCTGAGAGCTCGGAGGATGAGATGGCATTGAAGCCTTCGCCGGCTGGAAAGCGTAAAGCTGGTGAGCGAGCTTTTTCGTCAGCGCCCGTGCTTAGCTGACGTGTGCAGCTCCGTCTGAAAAGCCGCCGGCGAAGCGTAGAGCGACGTTGGAGTCTCGTAAAAGCCCCGCTAAGCCTATCACTCCCATGTCGGATGATAGTGAGAGTGAGGGCGAAGCTATCGTACGTGTTTGCCTCTTTTCGCGCAGTGGCAAACAGCTGACATCAGCTTTAGGTCCGCAGGCTTCAAGCTCAATTTGCAGATTCCGAGGCAGCATCCAAACATGATCCTGGGCGTAGTCAAGCTGAACTTGAAGCTCTGGGTCCAGTTCATATCGGCAAACCGAAAGTCAAGAGAGCAGCTGCGGCCAGACCACCGAAAAGAGCCAAGGCTCCAGTCAACCTCAAGATGGACATCGACTATGCGTCAGACTCGGATATAGAGGCAGAGATGCTCAAGGCTGCGTTGGCAATGAGCAAGGAAGGGTCTGATACGCCTGCGACGTCCGTTGCGGAGTCATCGAGCAAACCTAAGCCCAAACAGAGAAACTCGATGGCGAGCAAAGCTGCCAAAGCTGCTGAGCGTGAGTTTGCAGTCTCAAGGTTTCTCGACTGATGATCAGGTCGTATGAAAATTGAAATCAAGGGTAGCGACAGCGAGCACTCGGATCTCGCATTGCCCTCCGACTCTGATGTCGATTCAGAGCTCTCTGCTGAATTCTCAGAAGCTGAAGGTATAGATCAACTTGAAGGCGATGACAAGATTGCCGAAAGCATCGCCAATGCAAAAGGAAAGGGCAAAGGCAAAGGCAGAAGCCGAGGTACCGGAGCAGCAGCCGCCAAACGCGCCAAAGACTTGAAAGATCCCGTCAAGATTCTCGAGCATGAACTCAAGAAGAAAGTCAAGCGTAAGCTTTACCAGCAAGAGAAGAATCTCTGTGCTTTGACTGTCGTACGTTCTTCTGCTTGGCTGGAGGGGTAGCGGCTGACGGTCAGCACCATCCTGAGATTGTGAATGTGTGGGGAGATCTTGAGAATAAGATTACGCCTGTCAAACCTGTTCCGATGGACGCGCATCCGTCACTCAAATTGACGCTGTTGCCGTTCCAGAAGGAGAGTCTGTTTTGGATGAAGAAGCAGGAAGAGGGGCCTTGGAAAGGTGGAATGTTGGCTGATGAGATGGGCATGTGAGTCTTGTGAAGAGTCATTGAATGTATGCTGACCAACAGGGGCAAGACGTAGGTTGCTGACTCGGTTTATACTGACCGTAACAGTATTCAGACGATTGCACTGCTACTCTCCGAGCCTCGTCAAAAGCCATCACTCGTCGTTGCGCCCGTCGTCGCTCTCATGCAATGGAAGCACGAGATCGAGACGCACGCCGAAGGTTTCACAACTCTTTTATACCACGGAACAAGCAAAGTCTCTGCCGAACAGCTCAAAAAAGTCGATGTCGTCTTGACGTCGTACGGTACTCTGGAAGCTTCTTTTCGTCGTCAGCATTCGGGCTTTAAGCGAGGGAACAATATCATCAAGGAGACGAGCGCTCTGCATTCGATCAAGTGGTTCCGGTGAGTCACACCAGTTGTTTGCTTGGTGGCTGATGATTTAGAATCATCTTGGATGAGGCGCATAATATCAAGGAACGCGCTACGAACGCAGCTAAAGCCGCTTTCGCACTTGAAGCGTCTTACAAGTGGTGTCTTTCTGGCACACCGCTGCAGAATCGCGTTGGTGAACTGTATTCGCTCGTGAGGTTTCTGGGAGCCGATCCGTTCAGTTACTACTTTTGCAAAAAGTGCCCTTGCAAGGATCTGCACTGGAAGGTACGTCGCTGGGGCTGATGCTGGCTGGACTGACGGGCAGTTCTCGGATAGGAGGTCGTGTGACAAGTGTGGGCACAGTCCGATGCACCACGTCTGTCTTTGGGTATGTATTGATTGAGATGCGAGTTAACTGACATCAGAACACTGAGATCCTCTCGCCGATTCAGAAGTATGGCATCACGGCGGAAGGGCCTGGTGCTCTTGCGTTCAAGAAGCTCAAGGTAAGCTGATAGTCTGACCCCGCTGACGACAAGATCCTGTTGGACCGCATGATGCTCCGCCGCACCAAGCTTGAGCGCGCAGACGACCTTGGCCTGCCCCCGCGTACCATCATCGTCCGCAAGGACTATTTCTCGCCGGCCGAAAAAGAGCTTTACATGTCGTTGTTCTCGACTGCCAAGCGTCAATTCAGCACCTACGTAGGCGCTGGTACCGTTCTCAACAGTCAGTCTACTGACAAGAGCAAGAAAATTGCTGACAAGCAGACTACTCCAACATTTTCTCGCTGATCACGAGAAGTGAGTCCTTTGGACGTTAACTGGAGCGCTACTGATACTTGCAGTGCGTCAAATGTCATGCCACCCGGATCTTGTGCTTCGCTCCAAGACGAGTACGTACATTGAACAACACCAAGAGGAGGTCGTCTGCAGACTGTGCAATGATGCCGTGAGTGTCTAGAGCAGACGTTGCAAAGAGACTGACAGGTTCAGGCCGAGGACGCCATCGCCGCCCAGTGCAAGCACGTCTTTGATCGCGATTGCATCAAGCAGTACCTCGAGACAGCTGCTTTCCAAGGCAAGGCACCTGAGTGCCCAGTCTGCCACGTCGGCATCTCCATCGACCTCGAAGCTGAGGCCATTGAAATCAGCGAAGGCTCAAAGAAGGCTCGCCAGGGTATTCTCGGACGCTTGGATCTCGACGTACGTCTTGTCTACGTCGCTTGCATTGTGCTGACAGATATCAGAACTGGAGGTCTTCCTCAAAGCTCGAGGCTCTGGTGGAGGAGCTCACAAAGCTGCGTAATCAAGACTGTACGATCAAGTCCCTTGTTTTGTACGTCACCTGCTGAAGGCAAAGCTTGGCTTACATTGCAGCTCTCAGTTTGTGTCGTTCCTGGACCTCATCTCCTTCCGTTTGCAGCGCGCTGGCTTCAACGTCTGTCGTCTCGAGGGAGGCATGACCCCGCAACAACGAGATGCTACCATTCAACACTTCAGTGCGTATCCATCGCCTGATGGGTCATGCTGATGTCCAGTGAACAACACCCACGTTACAGTCTTTCTGATCTCACTCAAGGCCGGCGGAGTCGCGCTCAATTTGACGGAGGCCTCGAGAGTTTTCATGATGGACAGTTGGGTATGTCTGTTTTGAGTTGCGGAGCCGTGCTTACGCTCGCAGTGGAACCCGTCTGTCGAGTATCAAGCCATGGACCGCATTCACAGACTCGGTCAGCGTCGCCCGGTCACCGTGACCAAGATCGTCATCGAAGACTCAATCGAGCAGCAGGTGAATTGTGGTGGTAATATGATATCTGTAGTAGCTGACGAAAACAGATTGTTCAGCTGCAAGACAAGAAGCTCGCCATGACCGAGGCTGCATTGTCCCACGAGTCGGATGCAGCACTGGGCAAGCTTACAGTCGAAGATGTGAGTTTCTATCTGTCTGGACAAGCTGACGCCTCAGCTCGGCTTCCTGTTCAGAATGTAACGATCCTCAGAGTGTACACCCGTTGTGAAATGCTGTTTATGTGTCTATACTTGTCATGAACCCATCTATGCCTGTCCTAGCGACTGGGTGCCTCCCGATCCGGTAGCCTTGCCCTTGACTGAGATCTACTTCCGACTGGACGGGAAGCACTGCGAGCATTGTGCAGCGCCTCGCCGTACGTTGGAGGAGCTTCGCCCATCTCAGACACCTGCCCGCTGACTAGTCGATCAAAGACAATGTTGCGCTCAAGAAGGGTGTCTTCCCCTTCGCGCTGCGGGGTCGCGTGCTCGGCAGGACGACTGTCTACCGATGCCGCGAGTGGTGAGTGAGTTGTCGGCTGCGTGCTAGCCCAAGCACTGAAGAGAGGAGGGGCGGCCGGCGCTGCGTTGCCGCTGATCGAGGAATGTGGCGTAGTTTGACCCGAGGACAGGCCAACGCCATTGACTCTGCCGTGTACTGAGCAGATGCCGGGAGTGGAGCTGGAGCCTGCCGGACTCGTGGCAGCGTATGTCGGCAACGAGTTCCACTGCGTGTTCACTCGACAGTCAAGGATCTTGAGGGGCGTTTCACTGTAATAATCAGTTCCTATCAAGTGAACTACATGCACGTACATGATGATGTCAAACTGCTTGCGCCGCCCTTTGGCATCCACGGCAAGATCGTCACCCCTCTCCACCCTCAACACCACCTTCAACCAGTGCCCGACGGAAATGTTGGTTTGCTGATGCTTCGTACTAAACTTGATCTTGGTCACGCAGTCTGGCACCTGGAGGTCCTTTTCAAGAAGCCATGGACCCATCGGGTTGAGTAATGTCGCCGCCGCGTCATCTTCATCCATCAACAATGTCTCCTCATTTGGCGTCGGTTGGTGGGCGAGTGCGGCCAAGGGAGAGTCGGCCAGAGCAGTCGACGAGTCAGAGATGATGGGCAGGATGGGCTCCGTGGTGGGGCCCACGCCATGATGCTTGATGGCAAGAAGGGGGAATCGCTTTGGCTGTTCATGCCGGACCACTTTCTTGTCGCCAGCAAAATAGTCTGTCTTCTCTGCCGATTGTCAGCGCTGTCCAAGGGTCCACGAAGACTCACCTTCGATTGACACGGTGAGGCGGTACAGTTTGCACTTGAGCAACGGCATCAGTCGGATGCTCATTGGTCTGTAGGTGTCAGTGTGTTCCTCACGAAGCGATGGACTCACATTGTTCCACCGATGGGGAACGCCTTGCCACTCAAGGAGATCTGATATCTCATCTGCTCTTCCCACTGCCTTTCCACAATCACGTTCTCCGACTCCTCGGTATCATCTTCCTGAGGACTAGCCACCATTGTCACTTCGATGTCCTCGATCAAGTTGGGTGTCAGGGCCCCGACCTTGACGACGGTGGCTTTCAGACGGTAGACCACGGAGCCAAACTCGGTGTGGATCGTCGGAGGTGCCGAAGGCGGGATTGGGAATGAAATAGGATAGTTGTAGACACCTGCAAAGTCAATTCAGTTCCTCATTGAAGACCACACCTTTACGGAACTCTTTCCAGTTATGCAACTCCTCGCCACTCTCCTCATGATCCCCAAGACCCAAAGCACCCGTCAAAGCCTTCATGCCAATATTTCTTCCCCGTCCCCGACTCTCGCTCCGTCCAGAATCACCTCTGACAGGACTCGCTCGCCTTTTCTCCCTGGAGCGACTCTTGGACGTGGCAAACACCACAGCGCCTCCGTCCTCCGAATCCCGGCGCCTAGTAGCTAAGCTTGGACGTTGCTCATTCAATGAAGTCGTCGAGTCGTGATGGATCACATGCGAACCTTGGCCGTAGCGCTGGGTCGAGGCTGCCATAGCTGCAAAATCGCCGAACGCAGGGACGGGCGTCCTTGACCTCGACTGGCTGCCGAGACGAGATGCTGATCTTGACCCAGTAGTCGACGAGGATGACTTGTCATGACTGTGCGTCACGCGGTCTTTGACATCTTGACTGAGACCACGGATCGCAGCAGCCAGATTGAACCGCGAGCGCGAGGACTTGCGACCCCGAGAATCACCAGGCTTGGTGTCGATCGAGTTGGTGGGGGCCACAGGGCGGTTGTCCCTCAAAGTGGATGTGCTGCCTACTCTAGCGTTGCGAGTTTGACGAGGTGGCGCGACGTCTGGCAGATCAGACTGCGGACTGCTGTGAGGGCTCGCACTAGCACTGGCATTTGCAGGTGTCTGATTACCGAGCCTCGACGTCTCGCGCAGTAGACTCGATCGACGCGAAGAGATCGAAGTGGCAGCAGAAGTCGCAGTGGAAGGGAAGACAGAATGATCTTGGATTTGGGCAGCCTCAGTCAAAGCTGGATTACTGGCTGTTCGTCTGGCGGGTTGGATGCAATTCAGAGAAGTGGTTGATGCCGATGGAGAAAATGTCTCTGGCATGTGCGTATCGTCGGCAATGCTGAGATGCGAGCGGTGCCTCTGGATATCGATAGGCGAGTCATCGAATCGAACACCAAGTGTACCCATACCGTCTTCATCTGCCGCGTCTCGCGGAGGGAAGCGTTCGGCAGTCGAATCCTCAGCAAGGTCATTCAACTCGGTGTGATGCGTGCCACCATGCGATGGCGTGTGCTGAACGCCAAGTACTCGTTCTCTACTGGTGCTGTCGGTTCTATCGCTTGTTGATGAGCTTTGGGTAGCGGATGCGATAGGTGAGAGAACGGATTGGGATCGTGAGCTGGGTCGGGTGTTGTTGACGTTGCTCAGGCCGAGTTGAAGCTGCTGTGCGAGGGATGGCAAGTCTGACCCTGAACCCTGCCTGGAGGTTGTCGTTAAAGACTCGGACGTCAGAGGCGGGACATCTACGTCTCGTAGCCGTGATGGAATCATCTGCGGTGAGGCCACAGGTGTGTACGCTGGTGAAGGTCCCCGATCTGTCGAAGGATCATGCGCAAGTACACCCGACCTGCCTCGAGCCTGTTGAGGGGCAATGTGTCCTCTTGTAAAGCTCGAGCGTCGCGAAGCAGGAGCCGAAGCAGCCCACGACCGATTACCCGACTCTTCCATGTTATGCGGGATGACACTGGCAGATCTAGCTGGCGCCCGCCCACGCCCAGTATCTTCCTCCGACGCATCACCATCAGCATCTGCATCAGAACCAGAGATTCCAAGTCTTCTCTCCCACTCGTCATCCTCTTGATCCCATTGCGCTTGAGCGCCCGGACCGACTGATTGCACTCGGCGAACTGCATCACGCGGTGTCTCTGCCCGCGAACGTGACCTCGACGATGGACGGTGACCTGTTGCGTCGAAGAACGTGGTTTGAGTCGAGATGATGCTGTGTTCTTCGTGCGTCTCTGTTCTCTTGGGTCCGATCCCTTTCGACATGAGCTCAATCTGTATGCAATGTGGCGTGGTACGTACCTTCAGGCCATTCAGTCCTCGACTTTCCTTCCAAGGAGATTGCAATACTCCTGATTCTCGTTGGCTTGCTCAGCCTGAGAGTTAAGAGCCCGCGCAGCATGGCGGGTTGTGCAGATTCGTTGATTGCTTGTGGCCTGCCTCGTAGGTCTTCACCGACCGATGGACCCTTGAGGAAAATGACCGGCTCGGTGAGACGAATCTGGAGCGGTCCATTATGTTTGACCATCTTGTTTGAAATGACGAGGGATGATTTTATTAACTGTGGATGTCGATAACATGCAACAAGCTAGGATAAGCCGTGCCGTTCCTGAGCTTGATTGTTCGGTTAAAGGTGATTGCAAGCTTTCAAGCTTTCACGGAGTCACGATTAGATGATTACTACCTTGGCATGAGCCGTACTACTCTTTCTTGATAACACGGGATGGTAAACTTGTGGTAAGTTGAACAAATGATACCAAAACGAGCTCAAAGATAGCGCTTCGTTCACGAAATCGCTTAAAACCTCCGCCGGCTTTCATCAAACCCTAAAAGATTGCCACGTGCACATCTCGCTCGCTTACATCGGACTCCGGTAAGCTAACGAGCTCGGAGCTCCGAAGTGATCGCAGGACCACCTAAGGTGAGGACCATCAGCCCCTGCATTGTGATAAAACCCAATCTCGTTGTCAGGTCAGACTGTCGGAGGAACAGAAAGAGAGCTACAGATGAGCTAAGGAGCAATTTGAAGCGAATTCAAACTCACACATGATGTCAACGGAGCTCGTCACCGACTCGCTAAGCAAGTTTACCTTGTTCGAAACCAAGGGGTGCGCGCAATTCTTAAGAGCATTGGCTGACACCTAAAGACGCTTTTACATCACCGCGACTTCCACTGCATCACCAAACTCACATCGTGTCCTCAAGATTGACCGCGCAGCACACAACACACCAACACCCGAAAACCCACCCGACATTCGCGAGAGCGTGATAGAGGATGGTACGACCTACGATGCAGCTCAACTCGATACGTTGCTGCGTATGGTACAGGATGGGAACAAAGGACAGGGTGGGCTTGAGAAAGTGCTCGACTTTCAGTGGGTGGCAACTCTGGTAAAAGGAAGTGGCTGATATCTTAGCGGTATAGTTGGCTTCGTGAGGTTTACGGCTGGCTGGTATGTCATTCTTGTGACCAAGAGATCGGTCGTTGGTTTGCTAGGTGGACATTACAGTGGGTAAGCATCAGAAGCTGGAGCTGACGACAGTCTTTCACTGTGATGAAACGTTGGTCCGTTTGCTGTCTGAACAACCAGTCGAGAGCAAGCTGACTTGTAGCTCTTGACAATCGCAAGCAAGCCAGAGCGAACAGCTCAGGAAACCAAGCACGTCCCAATCATCTAGCCATGACCTCACCTAACCAAGCAGGCTGCTCAACACCTTTCAACAAGTAGATCTCTCCAAAAACTTTTACTACAGCTACACTTATGACCTCACCAACACTCTCCAAACCAACCTGACAATGCCAAACCCTCTAGGCCACCACGAGGGCGTGAGAAGATTCAATACGCGCTTCATGTGGAATCACCATTTGTTGACGCCGGCTTTTGGCCTTGAAGGTGGAGGGATCAGTGGCTGGGTATTACCGATCATTCATGGCTTTGTGGATCAGGCGAGTGAGTGATTATATTTGAACTGGAGTGGGTACTGATGCTTGTTAGAGATCAATGTGTATTCGAGAACTGTTTATACTACTTTGATTGCTCGGCGGTCGAGACACTTTGCAGGTGCTAGGTACCTCAAGCGAGGTGTCAACGATCAGGTCCGTACATTGCATCATGCTTGGAATTACTGATATCTCAGGGTCATGTAGCGAACGAAGTCGAGACGGAGCAGATGTGAGTTCATCTCGCAGCTCTTGAAACTGACATTCAGTGTCTCAGAACCAATGATTACGTCCTTTGGCTTCCACGCACGTCGAGAAACCGACGACACAGACGAGATTCCTCTGTACGATCCACCGACACTGTCGACTCCAAGAGGAGGTTACGGCAATTACACGTCCTTCGTGCAGTATCGTGGAAGTATCCCTTTGATCTGGACGCAGGATATAACGCAGATGACTCCACGTCCGCCCATTGAGAGTGCGTTGTCGACTTGGAATCGTGAGCTGACTCTTCAGTCAGCTTGGTAGATCCGTTTTATACGGCAGCCGCGAAACACTTTGATGATCTGCTTGGGCGGTACGGTGCTCCGCTATTCGTCTTGAATCTGATTAAGGTGCGTAATCGCGCAGTCCAGGTCACTGACTGTTCCAGTGCAAGGAACCTGTACCCCGAGAATCCAAGCTCTTGAACGAGTACGGGCAATGCGTGCAGTACTTGAATCAATTCCTGCCGGAAGACAAGAAGATGCGTTATGTGGCATGGGATATGGCCCGCGCAACGAAAAAGTAAGCAGTTCTCAAGCATAAAGGGATCTGACAGGTCATAGCAAGGATCAAGACGTCATCGGTGTCCTCGAAGACATCGCCGAAGAATCCATTCAACTCACCAAATTCTTCCACGGTGGCTCAGCCCGACATGACGATCAGCCCGGCTATCGCGAAAGCCCGCAGCTGCAGAACGGGATCACGAGGACAAACTGTGTAGATTGCTTGGATCGCACCAATGCTGCACAATTTGCGATTGGCAAGAAGGCATTTGGACATCAGCTTTATGCACTTGGGATCCTCAAGAGTCCGGATCTGGCTTTTGATTCTGATGTTGTGGATATGCTGACTGAGGTGAGTCTGGTGCGAGATGATTGCTGATCTGATAGATGTATCATGATCACGGCGATAGTCAGTTTGCAAGATAAAGCGAACGTAAGGCTGACGTCGCAGCGCTTGCGTGGCAGTACACTGGCAGCGCCCTCGTGAACAGGATGGACACCTATCGAAGAACCAAGACTGGGCAATGGACTTCGCATTCTCGTGATCTACTCGGTGAGACACCCTGCGCGATCGGCGACTAATCTCGCCAGAGAACATCCGTCGATTCTACGCCAACTCGATGCTAGACGCAGACAAGCAAGCAGCCATCAACCTCTTCTTAGGCGTCGACACTTCTACTCCAATCGGTCCGCAATTACCGCGACATTACCAGCAATGGTTCAATCCGAATCATCTGCGGAATGACGAGGTTGATCAGGCGGTGCTGGTTCCAGCGCAAGATGTCTTCCGAGAGTACTACAAGCCGCACATCTTGTCGCAATTCCAACGGCTCTACGCTTTGTGAGTCTAGTGCGTGCTGGGAGTTGGCTCACGGTGCAGCACCATGAACTCGACTGCCAAGTTTGCAAAGTAAGTCACTCTGATCCAGACTTTCCGCGCTGACAAAACAGTCAACCGACTACGATTCATAGTCCGTTTCAGCCGCGAATAGCTCCTGCACCTGTCAAGTGGGTTCTTTCCACTAGAATCGTAAGCTGACTGGCAGGCGTAATCTTGGCGTTAGACGCTGGATGAGCTATAGCGGTACGCCACCAACCACGAGCAAGACCAACAAGGTCACGCCGGCCGTCACGCCTCGCCAGGAGATGGCGCCGGCAGCACCAATCGATCCGCAGTCCGTCGAAGGGATCGTAAGAGATCTTCTGGATCTCTCGAGCAGCGAGGCTCAAGAGGCAGAGTACGAGTGGTGAGTCGGTTGCTGCCTTCGTAGACATCTAACGCTGCCAGGTACACTCATTACCACGCCGATGAGCTGCTGTCCTCTGCTACCCTGGGCGAGGCATCAGACCTCCTACTGTACAGCAAAGCAGCCCAGCTCTTTGCCGGCGAAGGGGTAGAATCTCTTCTCGCAACAAACGCTGAAGCGCAAGCCCAAACAACCGCAATCTGGAAAAAAGACGCTTCGACAGTCGAAAGCGATATCCAGCCTCCTGTGCGCACTGCGCGGACGTACGAGCCAGCGTCAGCGAATGTGCAGCTGTACGAACATTGGCTCAAGACATGACATGACGACGACTTCATATCTCTGTATAGTACACGACCTGCGATGCACCTGATGCAATTATGCGAGCTTGACCTTCATGTTGACACTCTTGGCGCGAGAGAACTGGTCGTAGCCTAATCATCAGCCACGTCACAGTCTAGCCAGGAACTACACTCACCATAAGTCGACAAGCTGATACCGCGTCCAGAGTCCTTGACACCTGTCCAAGGCAAAGATGGGTCCGGGCAGTCACAGCGGTTCAAAAAGACGGTACCAGTCTCGAGATCCTCGACAAAGTTCTCGAACACGGCTTTGGACTCGTCGCTCTCGGGGTTAGTCCAGACGGACGCAGTCTTTCGTCAGCCTCGCAAAGAACGGTAATGGGAGACGTACCAAGCCGTATTGCGAATCGTTCATGAGATCCAAAGCCTCTTCGTCATTCTCGACTTTCTGGATACCAACGACAGGTCCAAAGGTCTCTTCAGTCATGACGCTCATCTCTGTACGGTATCAGAAAGCGACCTCATGAGGATCTGAAGACTGACCGTGCGTGACGTCAACCAAGACCTGTGGTCCGACAATCGTCGTGCCCTCTTTGGCTTCAGGGAAATGGGACTCTGGCACGAGGCTCTTTGCACCAGCCGCGACTATACATCAGTCATCATCCACCGCCATGTACAATGAGCAACATACCAGCCTCGGCAACTTGCTTGCGGATCCTCTCTGCGGCGCCCAAGCTCACAACAGGTCCAAGCGTTGTGCTCTCCTCAGAAGGATCACCGAGCTTGTAGCCTTTGGTCACGTTGACAAAGGCCTCGACGAATTTGTCGTACACTGCAGCGTGGACATAGATGCGTTCGACACTGCAGCATGATTCTCCAGAGTTGAAGAATGCACCTGTAAAATCAGCTGGAGAAGCTGGCAAAACGGGATGGACTGACCGTCCGCGAGCTGCTCAGCGGTATACTCGATATCGGCGTCCTCGCGGACGTACGCCGGGTCCTTGCCACCCAACTCGAGTGCAACACCCTTGAATCCCTTGCCCTTGGCAGCCGCTTCGGCAACGGCACGTCCACCAGCAACACTGCCAGTGAATACGACATAATCAAGACGTGGGTCCGCCACGAGCTCGAGTACGTCCTCTTGAGCGAGGTGAAGGACTTGGATGACCTTGTCTGGCAGACCTGCAGCTGCGAAGGACTGTTGGATGCGCTCGGCGGGAGTTGGAGTCTGCGGAGCGGGCTTGATGAGAAGTGCGTTGCCACTCAGGACTGCTGGGATGACGGCGTTGATCATGGTGAGGAATGGAAAGTTCCATGGGACAATGGTCCTTTAACATCAACATCTGTCGCCAATACACTATTAGGTGAGCTTACAAAACGACACCGAGAGGGGTGCGGACGATGTGGCGCTTGACAGCGTCCGTGTCCGTCTCGGGCTGAGCAGTTGGCGAAAGGCACTTGCGCGCAATGCTGATCAAGTGCTTGGCTCTGTATAAAGTCCCGCTGATCTCTCCGGCACACTGCTTGATTGGCCTTCTCCATCAGTCCACTTCCTTTGGAAAGCAGAAGCACTCACCGACCCATCTGCGTCGAGATATCCTCGGCCATGGGCGCCGCGTTCTTCTCAAACTTTCCGACCCATTTCTCTGCAATGGCGATACGCTCATCAAGAGGAACTTTGCGCCATGTCTTTTGGACCTTGGCTGCGTCTGCAATGGCCGTGTCAAGTTGCTCTTTGGTTAGAAGTGGTCGGGTAAGGACGGGCTTCTGAGTGTAGGGTGAGATGGTGGTCTGGACTTGGGGTGCCATTTTGGTATCTATCGCGAGTCAGTGATTATGCGCGTACGATTTTGACATGTTAAAGCTGCTCACATGCTCTAATGATTCTGTGCAACGCTGTTTATAATTGAAGATGGTTGATAAGGTAGACGCAGTGGAGCTGCAATGCAACCGCGCGCATGCACGTGATCAACAAACGAAAGTCATACTTACATGTGCTTTACAGAATGCCTTGCAAGGTACTTTCTCACGGGTCTTTGATTCTTTTCGGTTTCTCCTCACATTTCCTCACTCAAGCCGTCAAGTTACCAAGTTGCAGCACCAAACCCAACAAACCAGCACTCAAAATGGCCAAAGACCCTACATTGAAGAAGAAGCGCAAGTCGGATGCCGCAGGCCTGGAAGCTCCTATCGAGCCCGAGGCTGTCCCAGCTGTCGAAGGCACTGTATCAGCTGAAGCCGTCGTGGCAGAAGTTGATGCTGACAAGGCAGCCAAGAAGGCCAAGAAGGAGAAGCGCAAGAGCCTGGCTGCGACTGAGGATGTTGTGATGGAGAGCGGTGACAAGGAGAAGAAGGTATTTCATACTTAAAGCGTGCAGTGGCGCTGACAGACAAGTCCGACTTCCCCGTACCTCTAGCTTCAATCTCACCAATAGCCTCCCCCTTGGCGCCCAAGAAGCTGCAGAAGAAGCTGTTCAAGCTTACCAAGCGTTCATCTAAGCAACGTCAGCTCAAGCGCGGTGTCAAAGAGGTCGTCAAGGCGTTGCGCAAGGGAGAGAAGGGTCTGCTCGTACTGGCGAGTAACATTACCCCTGTCGATGTCATCAGTCATCTTCCGCTTCTTGCTGAGGAGGCTGTTGGTGTCGAGTATGTTTGGGTGCTTAGCAAGTGAGTCATTTTTCTTAGGGAGGGCAAGCACAGGCGCCATGTAAGCCTACATGGCAGTCATCTGTCCAGATACGACTTCATGCGACCTCACGCTGACACTCGCAGGGAGGAGCTCGGTGTCTCATCGGGAACCAAGCGCGCAACATCATGCGTACTAATCTGGTAAGTCTACCTCCATCATTCCCTGTCTCGTCCATTCATTCGCCTGGAAACTTAGCTAACCCACAGCTCGCAACCTCACAAGCGCGCAGCAGGCAAGCCAGCACCATCAGCAGAAGATGAAAAGGAGTGGAAGGAGCTGCTGGAAGAGTGTGTTGACGAGGTCAAGAAGCTCGATGGTGGAGCGCCAATTGCATTCTGAGTCGCTTGAGTGAGGTGGGCGGGGAAGGAGAGGGGCTTTGTATGATTAGGGATCTTGCTGCATAGCTTATGCAGCTCGTGCTACGCTGCGGTGAATTTGCGCTTCCTGTACTACAACACGGCTTGGGTGGACGTGATTGCATCTCTTCATGTACGTTCCGTATCATCGTACCTTGGAATGACAGTACCTCACATCACGACGCAATGCTCGCAATGACAACCGCTAGAGTTGAAATCAGCCGTCATTTGCGAGCGAGTGCAAGGCTTGCTGATATCCTGTGTTACGGTCGACTCTGCCGGCTCATTGGCCGTCGACGGCTCCTTGTGAACCTCTGAGCAGGATGAGGATGACGTTGCCGTGGGAGGTACTGACAATTGTGGTGTGGACATGGTGGGGGTTGATCAAGGTGGCAAGCCTCCGCTTCGAGAGACGGTAAGGTGGCAATCAAAGGAGGCTCAATGATCAACCCCGCTCTCCTCTCCGTCTGCTTGGCGTTGCGAAGGTTTGCTGCGTTTCGATTTGGCGTGTGGAGCTATAAAGGAGACGGGGGTCATGACGAGGACATGCGGGAATCATTGTAGTTACTCTCGGCTGGCAACTTTGGTACCATAGCAAGTGGTTCAGACTGCGGAAGGACCGCGAGATTTCAGCACCAGATAGAAAGTTGTAGGTCTCTCATATACATGCAAGCTTAGTGAGAATTCTATTTACAAGAATGAAGCGCAACTACTATATAGTCGAGCTTCTGTTCGGCTCAAAACTCAGGGCCAGCAGCTGGCTGCACTGTCAGAATGACGTGTTAGTGATTTCGAGGCATGTAAGCTGCTACTGTGAACGTTCCTTGCCTGTCTCTTCGCATCATTAAGATAACATCAAGATGGAAGCTGATCCTGTAGTAAGATGCTTTGGAGCGCTGCGCGAACTGACAGTGTTAGTACGAGCTACTACAAGATACCCTGGAGGCTTGCCCAGCGCAGGCTGGACCCCTCATGATGGTCTACAAAGATCTTGCACTCAGTAAGTCTTTTGTAAGCCCTTGGCCATACTGACATCGAAAGGTCAAGAATGGGTAGATCTTCGTGTTCTTGAGCTTGGATCTTCTGGCTGGTGTGGCCTGATCGGACACAAGAAAGCAGAGGTAAGCATGATTCACGAACTTGAAATTGATCATTTCAGGATGTCCTGCGCCTCGTTGTGCCTCTGCCACTTCACACCACTTCCCTCACCTCGTCTGCTCTCCAGTCCATCTTCCAAGAGCTCTCTCGCCTATCAGCTTTCCGCCTTCCCCCGCCGCTGCCGGTTCAGCTCGAGGAAGCCAAAAACGACGAGTCGGCAAAATCTACAAAGCCGCAACTTGACAAGGAGACTATCTATGTCGGCATCGTGACCACCGACTCGACCATCGTCTACTACAAGCTGAGCAAGGGCATCAAGAAGCCAGCGGATGTGCCAGACGAGTGAAGGAATGCTCGTCTCGAGGCGGGGTTGGCAGGGTGTATGCAAGGAGGCGGAGCTTGAGAAGGTGCTGCGCTTGCGTGGCCCGATGAGAACGTCGTGGACAGGCAGTCTGCATCACCAGAAACGACCAAAGATACTTTCCCGCTCAACATCATTCCCCGACCTTTCCCTGTTCCCTCCTATCCCTCCCCATGACGCGCCAACGCTCTCTGTCACTGCAACAACCGGGCGCAAAGCATGGCCATCCCACACATGACCGCTAGGCAGCATCAGTGGCGCGTTTCTCAGACAATGCCCCATCTCCCTTCCACTCTTTGATGAATACACTTTCTCCCCAAACGCCAGTGGCTCTGCCAATCTCGGGTCATCCATCTCTTTTCGCGCGCGACGCAAAGAGTCTAGGACTGCTTCGTGGTGTGCTATCTCGTCGTCAAGGTACTCTTGGGCGAATTGGGTGAAATCTTGTTGCTTTTGCTCGTGGTAGACGTCGGTCTCTGCCAAGCTCGAGTTGAAGACTGTCTCGCAACGCGCGGCTAGGCCATCTTGTGCGGTCACTTCGTCCACATCCTCGATTGGAACCTCTGTCACCTCTCGGTAGCGTGCAAGCGTCACTCGATGCATGTCGATGATGGGCTGTGATGATCAGTGGTGTCCCTCGAGTTGCGCTGAGCGCTCACCCTGTAAGTCATGTCAGGATAAGCCACTTGTTTCAGTCGGTTCTGGGAAGCCAGCAACGAGCTTTGTGCCTGATGTTATCAGCTGAGCGTCCGCGTGGATTTCAGCGGCGATACTTACGTGATGTTCTTCTTCATCTGCAACCTCTCGCAGGCCCTCGCCAACTCGCTTTAGCTGCCTGGTCACAAGCACGCAATCTTGTGTCAACAGTGTCAAGCAATCCTGATACCTTGACAGTCGTCGCGCCAGCACCAGACACCAGCCGCAGTGCAAGCTCGGCCTATGCCATCGAGGCCCATCTCGTCAATCTGGACTTGGCCCGCCTCCCGACCCGTAATGAGCGATGAGAGCGCAGAAGCGAGTTCATGGTGTACTTTGCTCTGATCTTCGAGTTCAGTCCTTGACGTCTCGTGCTGCGCTCCTCACCTTGCTGCGTCTGTCGCAAGCGCGGCCACATGTTGCGCAAATCCTGAACGCCTCTCGAAACAGCTTTAACGTGATTGTCAAAGCTCTCAGCGGTTACGGTTGCATCGTCGACGTCGAGGTTGTACTCTGGATGGAACACACTGTCGTCAGTGAGTCGTCGGATGTCGCAGCTGCTTACTGAGCAAAGAAGCGCGTCCCTCCTTCCTTACCCACAGCCAGCCTTGGCTGTAGCTTGTTCCACTCCTGTACGCAGTCAGTGTCCAATCAACGATCTTGTCAAACCCACCTCCTCGCTCTCCAAGCCCAGGAAGCCAATCATACCTTCGTCAACTCGGATCAAAGGGTGTCGCACTATCCTCTGCAACCACCTTTCAAGATCACCACGCCTCAGCTCTACGAAATCATCGGCAAACCTTCCAGTATACTGCTTCTGCGGCAATGGACAGTGAGCCACTCCAGGAAGACCCTTGGCAAGCAAGCTGGCAAGTGCCGCAAAGTGCGAGAAGCGTCGCTCAACCGTGATCACCTGTGAGTTCTCCTGATGAGCTGTTGCTGGAAAGACCGAAGTCACAAGATCTCTAATTAGTGCAAAGCGTTTCCGATAACTTACAGACAGTGTACTCGCTCAGGCTGATGATGGACCGCCGCTTCGACGGGCTGTGCACAGTCACCGCGAATTGAGGGGTTGTAGAAATCCATCTGGGACCGTCTTCGACCATGTGCTGCTCGTCTGCTTGTAAATTGAGCCTTCCGATGGTGACATCGCTAGCGTCCGTAGATGATGAAGCGAATTGCTCATGTTGCGTTTTCGGTGGCGACGCGCCGGTGCCGTGCAGTACCTGCCATTGCTTAGTGAAAGTCAGACTCCTCGCTGGGCTCACCCAATCTTCGGCACCAGACTGCACGAACGTTGATAGACTAGTGTGAGCCACATCCGTGTCCTAGCTCACCGATTGAGCGCACGACCGCCTAGAACGCTGTTGCGCAAGATGCTGCCAATCTGCCAACCTGTTCCTTGAGCAGTGAGGGGAGCAGAGGGGAGCTCTTGGTCCTCTACGATCGATGGTCTAGCCGCCGCTTCGACTTCTCGGTAGAGAGAGGGAGACCGTGCGAAGGCGTTTGTATACTGAGAACCGTAAGGTCATTGTCATGTCTCAAATGCCACTCACGGCATAATAGCTACGAGCGATCAAGCCAACTTGGCCTGTAGCTGCGATGGATGCCAAAGACCACCCTTCGGACATGTCTTCCTTGTGCAAAAAGATAGGATCATTGGCCTTATACGATCTGTAGGTCAGAACTGCGCACCGGTAGAACTCACAGTTCGTTGTCAGCTTCACCGCGAAAGTCGTGTAACGTGCGAGCTTCTCGCACTTTTGTCTCTTGCGCCTCCACTGACGACGCCAGATGATCTGCATATGCAGAGCTCGCATTGTGCCCAGCGTCAAAGCTTGTTGACTCGTGATTCGACCGACTGTCCTCATTTCTTGGTGCGGTCTCTGAGCATCGACCCTGTGACTCTATCAAAGAAAGTCTTGGGAATGATAGCAACGAGAGATGGGATGGTTTAGGTGGCAGCTGAGGTCTACTATCTGGCTGCATGATCGTGACCGTGTAAGCTGACAAGGGATGCGCAATCGGAAAGGAGGCAAGAGGGCGATCCGTGCTTCACGCGGGGAAAGGGGAAAGGGGCTATAGGGGTAAGGAGAAGCTGTATCATGATGGAATGACTTCTATCACCTGCAAAAGAGGATCCATGCTCTCAGAAGTGTACACATATACAATGACTTCCACTGGGCGCAGGCTGAGAAAAGCGGTTGTTGCCGAGTGCAGGCGCCCATCTTGATGCAGCTTGGACGAGGTCGAATGAGTGACAAGCGATTAAGATTGAAAATATGTGGTAGAAGGACAACAAAAAAAGGACAACAAAACAAGTCACAATCATGCGTACGGTGGCTCAAAGTCAGCGATGCGAGGCGCTTCTGCGCCGAACGCTGCATAGGCCAGGGTAGGGTGGCGCGCGATTTTGCTCCCGTCGGGTGACTCCGCGCCACGGCGTGCAGTCTTAAGCTAAGGTTTGACGCGTCGAAAGTCCCCTGCAATGTCAAATGGCGGAATCAAGACAGCCCCGTGTTATTCAAGCGTGGCAAAATCTCTCAAAAGGCAAGTCAGCGCTCAAGCTCAATGGTACAGGCGGCCCGCGTCACTAACGCTGAGTCGGCTGCCAAGAAATGCGTGGTCAAAGCGTCTGACACGCGTCGCGAGTCCGACGGATTCCGAGACATCAGCTGAGCGGCGAGCCTCCAGAGTCAGAACGCATTGTCACACGACCTGGCCGCCGAAGTGCGATCCACGCTCAAGCCAGAGTTGGGGAAGTTTTTCGACGTCTGAGCTCTTGGAAATCAGCTGCGATATGCAAGGCAGCTATTGTTCATAGCGGATGTACCTGATTCTCCAACGTTTCAGTGGCGAGTATTTCGATCATGCTGATTCTTCACGCGTGATATTCTTGAGTAGTCTGCGCATGTCAATCCAATGCTCACTGAAGTTTGGACGCTGGAGGCGGGCTGAAGAGAGCTAGCTACTCGAGCTGGTACCAGCCGCAACCGTGAAATGACAAGCCGTTCCTCGACACCTGCACTAGTTGCGAGCTGTTTTCTGCCGACTGACTTGGAGGGCGTCACAAGAATGCAGACACAACCAAGCATCATATACTCTGACCTTGAGACTCATTGTTGCCTGCTGTCGATCACAAACAGTCAATCATATACTCCAGTCAGATATGCCAGTTTTCAGGGACTGAAACATGCAGCCCAAAGCCACAGGCAAGAGCAAGCAGGATAAAAGTGCATCACGTACAGAAGTAGCCCCACGAGAAATAAAGCCCGATTGCTATAGCCCAGCCTCTCGGGCTGTTCGCTTTCTAGGGGATGGTGATGGGGAGGACGGCTCGGAAGGGACCCAACAAGGAGACTGCTTGTAGCCCAGCCGCTTCCACTCGTCCTCGAGAACCGAAGTGGGGACGACCTCTCCGTCCTTCAGGGTTTGCATCACCCAGTTTTCGGGCTCTCTGTCACGCCAGCTAATTGACTCAGCATTCGAGATCAACAGAGTCAGTACCACTCACTACCTAGAAAACAAATCCGCATCTTCACCTCCATCCGGCAAGAGCGGAGCTCTCGAGCCCAATGGGCTGCTTCCGAGATTCAGCGCCAGAGGCTCAAAGTGCTCCTCGTACGACGATCGGGGCCTCGGCAAGAACCAGGCGGGGGACCAGTCGCTGAAGTCCGGAGTCACTGGTGTTTGAGATATCACTGGCGGCGGCCTGAGTGACTCGGGCGGCGAGGGTGTCGCGCGCAGGAATGAACGAGCCGAATGAGTTGGAGATGTTGAGGGTGTCGTAGATGCTGAAGGAGTAGGCGTCGCGAAAGGAGTAAAAGTCGCAGGAATAGGGACAGGCGCAGGCGCAGGAAAAGACGGCGGAGGAGGGAGACGAGGGGGACAATTCGAAGAAGAGGTAGAAGCAGGGTCAACGTAGAGCTATCGGAGGTCAGTCCTTGCGGCGAACGTCGAGCGCGTACCTTTTGAGGGTTCATCTATCATTTTGTCCGCTGATTTGAATCAGTCGACGTTGCTGCGGTGATCCTGCATCATGAAGCTATTGAAGGTCAGCCTTTGCTACTCTTCCTCTACTGAAAACGAACCGATAGTCTCATGACTTGCCACATATAAAAGATGAAGATTGTACAAAGATGGGAAGAAGAAGTGGTCGCGAGCAGCCGGTTATATCTACGGCGGGATTTTAATCCCGTTCGGTCGGTGGCTTGCTTTTGCTTCCGTGTGCGCGCTTGACGCGGCGCGCCTGCCTTCGTTTTCGCTTTCACACCCGACGCTGAGCAGCTGGGACCACCACTGAGCTCTCAGAAAACAGCAGAAGCAGTCCTCTCAATACACTAAGCATTCTGCAGCGTCTAAAAAACCCAACTAAATCATCATGGATCGCTCTGAACCAGCCTTCAAGAAACTTAGACTCGAATTGAATCAGGACAAGCCTGAAGGCCCTTATCGCTCGCACAATGAATCAAAGACTACGCGACCAGGGTCGCAAAAAGTCGAGCTCGCAGCTGTCGAGCGCGAGCAGCCAAGATCGCATGAAATTGGTCCATTGAGCGTCAAGCTCGGGAAGATAGGGAATAGTATCGCGACGTGAGTCTTTTCGCACTCGCTGCGTTTTGTTTGCTGATTTAAGTCCATCCATCGACCTTTCGACTGTCACAGAGGGTGATACCGCGTCTTCTGCAAGCAAGATTTCCGATCTTGCGACTTCTGTTCTGAGTATCTTGTTCAAGGACATTATCCCGTACGCCGATGACCAGCAAACTCTCCACACCTGGCAGCAGGTCTGCTTCATCACCTACGAAGTCGCTACTCGCGCACTTTACTCGCGCACGGTTCGACTGTCCTCTGCTCGAGGGCATGACAGCTTCCTGCTGGGTAGTCGTTCCGACGCCGACCAGCCGCAGCACAGCGTGTCGTCCCGCCTCGTACGCAAGGTCGATGCCTTGCCCCTTGTACCTGCTCTAGTCTTCCACGCCGATGCAGTCCAGCAGGCAGCCAGACGTATCGTGCTTTCCTCGTCAATCAACAAGCACTCGAGCCTCGAGTTGATCAGCCGCCTTCTCAAAAACCTGCGCTACATCTGGCTTGCAGATTATCGCGCGTGGACAGAAGGTGACGCCTACTTGGTCAATTGGACTCGACAGAGGCCTATGATCAACCTGCAGATTGGCTGCTCCGACGACCACAAGATCTGTGGCCAGCGGCTCTACGACATACTACCTACTCTTACGGACAGTGTAACAAGGGAGCAGCAGGTGTTGCAAGGCAAAGTCGACTTCGTCCGGAGGTACAGAGTCATCGGTTCAGCGTGCGCAGATGATTTCAAAACCGAGAAAGCGACTGCGCTCGAAATTGTCTTTCCCAAGCTCGAGGTTGAGATGGAGAGGGTCTACAAAGGCATGCTTCATTGCGTACAGCAGGGCCATTTCGCTAGCTTGACCATCTACGGCGTCGGCACTGCGCTGGCGATCGATGCGCTGCATAACGCGATCGGCAGTCTTGGTCTCGCGTTTTGTCGAATCCTCAGTGAACGTCGGTACTCTCCTGCCATCGACGGCCATGACGAGCCTTCTCGCCAAGCTCAGATCGAAGCCAACATTCTGGTCCTACTCGACGTCTACCGCCGGCATTCAGTCCTCCAGAAGGTGCGATTCAAGCTGAGGTCGGAGGTTGGAAACTTCTTTGCCTCTTAAATACGTATCGAGATGATGACGGTCTATATTATCCATGCAGTCCCACGTATATATCGCTCGAGTGCACCAAGGATGCGAGGGACAGGCTTCATCAGTCCGCTGCAATCGTTCGATAAACTTGAAAGTCTTCCGAGATGAGATGAATGCCATCCCAGTCATAGGTTTTGTCCGAGACCGTCGTAATCGTCCAATTGCGACCATTCAAAATTTCAGCATCCGCATCATGGGAAAGACTCGCTCTCAAAGCACTTTAGGGCCAGTCCGAATCTCAGAGGCGGCAAACAGGCTTCCGCCTACAATGGGACGTTGGTCGTTGCGATGGCAATTTCAGATTATTACCTTAATGTGAACAGAGCGCATCGCTGTTCAACTTCATCGACTTTGCCATATGTGTGCAGCCTCGACCGCAAGATGGCTCTGAATCATACACCGCGCATTCTCTGCCTTGTTTGCGGTCTCTGGAAATCTATCGACTCTTATAATGGGTGGAATTCCACAAGATGCACTCTTGTCGATCTCGCCCAAGATCTGAACTTGTCGATAACGTCGATGAGACCCACTATAGTTCCCAACCATTGTGCAAGGCTCAGCCATACTTGAGATAAAAGCAATGATACATGCAACCTCCCCTACGMTKCACTCTTKTCKATCTCGCCCAMAATCTGAACTTGTCGATAACGTCGATGAGACCCACTATAGTTCCCAACCAKTGTGCAAGGCTCAGCCATACTTGAGATAAAAGCAATGATACATGCAACCTCCCCTACGCCTCTGCGCACACCTAAGCCTTCTGCAACTTTCTCTTTCCAATCTGCGCCTGGAAACCCGACTTGATGGCCGACACCGATCTCCTCGAACCACACGATTCGCACGTCATGAAGTACAATCTGTTTTCCTTGCCGAGCAATGTATCGGGTGACTTGCAGATCTTGCAGGTGACGTATTCGACTGTCATGTCAGCTTGTCTCGTACAACGGAGGCGAGCTCGACTCGATCGGCCTGCTGATGATGAAGCTGTCGTACGAAATCTCACCCGCCATGAAGACTCACCAATGTATTTCCTGAGCACCGTCTCAATTTGTTTCTGCGTGTATCGACCCTTGATCACCAATCTCTGCGCACCATCTACCGAGCCCGTCGTTCCCAACTCCGAGAACAAGAACTGAATAACATGTTCAGGCTGCCTGTGCATGCGCCTGCAGATATCCGGGATATTCGCAAACAGCGTCTTCTTTGTCCCGTCTCTAGACACCTGAGGCGGCGCGATGGTATAGCGTCTCTTTTCGCCTGCGAGTTCGGGATTGTGGGCGTGTAAAAGGGTGAAGAAGCGCGAGAGGAGTTCAGGGTATTGATAGTCGCGATCTGAGCCAACCCATGACTCTTTGCCGAGGTCGTTGTTCAGGTCTTCGCCGGGAGCAGAGGAGGAAGGGTTGTTGAAGACGTCGTCTCCAAGATCGCCTTCAATCTCGACTTGAGCGTCGGCATTGTCATCTTCCATTTCTCCGAGCTCTTTCTCGAAATCTGTGGCTGCCTTTTTGGACTTCTTCTTCTTGATGGGCATGTCGAGACCATCTGCGCCTGACGGGCCTGCTTCAGCCGGTGTTTCCTGTAGACGTCAACTTGCCGGCCCAGTGCTCTTGAGAGAAAAGCACACGTACGAGATCAAGGGGAATCTCCTTCTTCTTCTTCTTCTTCTTTTTCAAGTCTGCAAACATGTCGCCACCGTCTGCAGCAGGCTCATCAGCCACTGGAGCCTGCTCGGCTTCAGGTGCAGGTGCAGCCTCCTCCGTCTCAGCAGCAGCAGCAGTTGCCTCGGGTGCAGCCTCTTCAGTGTCGAGGGTGACCGTCTTCTTCTTCTTTTTCTTCAAGCCGGCAAACATGTCGACATCAGGTTGGGCTTCAGCCACTGTGAAAGTGTGAGCATGGTGTGAAAGTGTCAAAATTGAACGTACTGATTGCGGTCTTTTTGGCTGTTGTTCTTTGTATATCTATCCTTCTCGTTGCTCTAGTACCACTCTCCTTGTCCTATAATCTGTCTCCTTGTTTCCGCGTTGAAATATGAATCCAAGTTGAAACGACAATGGATGTAGTAAACCCCCTCTCACTCGGACTCGTGACGGAATTATCTAAACCCCGAGCCGTCCCTGCCCCCCTCTGCTTCTACCCAGCATACCTCAGCGCCTATACCTCCTTACATCCCACTCTACATCCTCAAAATGTTCTCCCGTGCAGTCCGCCCAGCAGTCACTGCAGCCCGTCAGGCTCCCCAGGCCCAGGGAATGGCTACCCTTCGTGAAATTGAGATGCGGTGAGTGGCAGCAAAATGAGATGTGTGTGAATACTGGTATTGACGGTAACAGTCTCAAGTCGGTCAAGAACATTGAGAAGATCACGAAGGTACAGCTGGCAGAGATGGGGGAAGCTGATGGTAGTCCATGAAGGTCGTTGCTTCGACCAAGTTGACTCGTGCCGAGCGTGCAATGCGCGAGGCCAAAAAGTACGGAGCTGCCAACTCGGGTCAGTCTTACCTCTCAGCTATCACCACCATCACTAACTTCTCGTAGAGCTCTTCACCCAAGTCAAGGCTGAGGCGACCGAAGAGCCCAAGATCCTCTACGTCGGTGTCTCGTCAGACGGTGGTCTCTGCGGTGGTATCCACTCCACCATCTCCAAAGCCGTCCGTCTCGCTGTTAAAGAGCAACCAGGCTCAATCGCCATCCTAGGCGACAAGCCCAAAACTCAACTTGCGCGCAACTACGGCGAGCACTTCAAAGTCTCCTTCAACCAAATCGGCAAAAACGTCCCGACTTTCACAGAGGCTTCGGCCATTGCCGACGAGATTATGAAGCACGGTGGTGAATGGGACGAGGTCCGAATCATCTCGAACCGTTATATCTCTGCCATCTCGTACGAGGCTGGACAGACGACGGTCATCAACCAAAAGGCTTTGGCTGCTTCAGCCGGTTTCCAGGCTTATGAGATGGAGGAGGATGTTTCAAAGGATTTGGTAGAGTTTTCGCTTGCCAACGCCATCTTTACGGCGTTGGTCGAGGGCCATGCTGCAGAGATTTCGGCTAGAAGGACGGCCATGGAGAATGCGTCGAACAACGCACTCGACCTCATGGGCTCCCTCCAGCTCCAATACAACCGTGGTCGCCAGGCTGTCATTACGTGCGTTCAATCCGTCTTCCGAGAAGTGATACTGACGTCGCAGCAACGAGCTGTACGTATTAGACTACAAACTGAGCGAGTTACTAACATTTTGTGTGCAGTATCGACATTATCACTGTGCGTCTCATCTCCGCCGTCCTCACTACAGTACTGACGACCAGGGTGCCTCTGCTTTGTAAGCAGCGAAAGCGAAAGAGGAGAAAAAAGGGTAGAGCATGCATCATTAAGCCAGACTATCGGACCTTGTAAAGCTCAATCACCGTCTGACCCTTCTCGCCTTCTCTTGGTGTCACTGCGAAATGGATTTCGACGTCTAACTCGCGGCTGTTGGTAATAGATTTCCGGCAGAAGAAGCCGCCTTCAATCTTGTCCCCTGCGTTGTCGTCAACATCATGCCCAGCTAGGAGAACATAGAAACTCACCTGGGCCAAGAGTGATGTGATCCTTCAGCAAGAAAACGACCTGTTTCCAATGCGTAATCTTCCCCCTTGGACCCGTCGTAAAGCTTACAACCGACCCATCTTGCAGCGGCTGCACAGGCTTCTCATACTCGTCATCTCCAAAAGGCAGAATCTCAACTTCGCCACCTTGGCTCCCAGGAACGTTTGCGAAAAACGTATCGAAATGCGTCAAAAACGCGCGGACTGTTGTTGGAGACGAAGCGGTGCTGTGCAGCGTGAAAGAGGATTTGAAATCTAGAGATGCTGGCGTCGCTTTGTGCGAATCGATATCCTGTTCCCCCGCATCAGCTTCATCCACCCCTTCTCCGGCTGAAGCACATACCTTGACGACGTATTCATCCGTAACAATCTCTTTGGGGCTGACGATCTCCACCAACCCTTCCTCAAAGTAGGTAGGTTTCATGATGGTCATGTCGAAGCCGTAGACGTCGTCCCAGAATGAGACTTTGTCTTTGTAGACGCCGGCACCGGTGATGGCGCTGAGGATGAGTTTGGTTTGCGAGGGGACCATGAGACCTCCTGGTGCGAGGAAGCGGTTGCGTGCGCTAAGCTGTCAGCTTGTTTGTTTGCCGGTATAACAAGAGGGAGACGAACACAAGGACAGAGTCAAGCATTGACTCGTACAAGAGCATGTAGCCCTACCATCAGCGCATTCAAGAAACCAAGACTCACCATCCATTCGCTGATAATGATATCAACAGTCTTAACAGGCAATTGAATCTCCTCAACCTTGCCCTGAATAACAGTAATCACATCCTCCAACCCGTTTTTCTTGACATTGGCAATGGATTTAGCAGCGAGACCCGATGCTTCGATAGCATAGACATGTTTCGCGCCTGCACGCGCAGCGAGCACTGTTCATCAGCATGGAAGCGCTGGAGCCACCGCAGTCAACTTACTGGAGAGTACACCGGTACCGCAGCCAACGTCCATGACTGTTGCGCCTTCGAAGATTTGTGGATTGGAGAGGATGAAGCGCGCGTAGGAGACAGTACGCGTCGTATCTTTCAACATGATCTCGTGGATATCTGTGGTATGAGCAGCCTTCAAAGCAAAGCAACGCAACGAACCGTTCACAGCGTACGAATCGAAATAGTGCGTATCGTCATCACGCCCTTTGCCCTTGGCAGCTGAAGCTGCACCTGAACCTGACGCTTGACCAGCCTCGGCCTCGGCCTCGTCAGAGTTGGCGAGCGTAGCGACCAGAGCTTGAAGACTTGCGATGCCTGCCTGTGCTTTCGCGAGCTCAGCGCGCAGAGATTCGACTTGATTGCTTGAGCTTGAGCTCGAGCTGGCTGATGCCTCAGCTTTGAGCTGAGTAGACTTGGACTTTGTCTGCTGCTCGTCGTTGTCTTCGTCGTCGGACCAGTCGTCGTCAAAGCCAAGTTCTGAATGTCAGCTGTGCTCCACGGCGGCTTAGATTGACGCACGGAGCATGGCATCATCCTCGATAGTCGGCTTGAACAACGCATCATCATTATCCAAAAAGTCTGAGCTCTTGAATTCCTCAAGCTGAGCAGGTGTCGCATTCTACTCCAATCAGCTTAATCTCTTCTCCTTTCCGCCTCGCTCACCTCGCGCCGAATCCAATTAACAAGCTTCATCCTCCCGTAAACATCAAGTCCAAAACCCTTGGCACCAGATTTCAGATCCCAACCATGCTTTTGTAGATCATACGCCACTGCGTCTTCGGGAGTATTGTGCACTGAAGCATCAAAAAGTGACTTTGTTGGCCTGGGCTCGAATTCTGGTGCTACGTCTTCGTAACCTGCGATATCGCTATCTGAATCTGAGCCAGAGTCAGACAGACTGTCATAGTTGAATTCTGGCTTTTGCTGCTTCTTTCCTGTCATCTTGGGCGGTGTGAGGGTCGATATAGCTCGAATTGATTGTGCAGGACAGGAGGCCTAGCTATATCTATAGTCTAGCTAGGGTGCAGCTTCGGAAATCTCGGTGCACGTGATTGTAGTTTTCACGTGGCAGCTTCTTCGGAGAATTGCGCGAAGAATATGGAAAGCCGACCTGCAAGCTGGTAGAGGCAGAGCTAGAGACGCTATCAGAAGCAAGGACACAAAAATCAGCGTACGTAGAGTAACAAGCACGAGGTAGAACTGATCAGAAAGGTGTAGATTGATTGGATACAAGTGAGTGAATTGAAACGAGATCGAGAGCTGCAACTGACGTCGCAGTGTCCTCAAAAGCATGGAAGCAGTATGTGCTTGGCGAATTCTAAAATAGATGGACTGATGCGCATCAAGAGATATGCCCCCTAGCGGTGGCTACGAAGCCATCAAGTACAAGCGGAATCTGCCAATCCGTGGACCCGGAGGCGCCGTTGTTTTCGGCGGCATGGCACTCATTTGCGGCTGGGGTTTCTACAAGCTCGGGCAAGGGAACCTTGAAGCTCGGTGCGTAGCCTACGACTAAAGTCGAGACGTGAGCTGATGGCCGGTAGCGAGCTGAAGCGCGAGACGGCATGGTCCAGAATTCACCTCGTACCGCTGTTGATGGCCGAAACGGACCGAGATGCATACAGGCGTTCACAAGCGGCCATCGCGAGAGAAAAGGAGATCATGAAGGACGTGCCGGGATGGGAGGTCAGTACTATCTTCTTTTCTCTCTTCGCTCGGTACAGGTGCTAATGAACAAAAGGCTGGCAAGAGCTCGTACAACAGTGCAAAGTACACACCGGCCTCCATCGTTGTACTCTAATTACAACTCGTACATCCAACAACCATGCCATGCATTGTATCACGCTAGCACTAGGTTCTTTTTCTGCGTTTGCTGGCTGGCTCATCGACGATACCATCTGCGGCGCGCATCGCGCCTTCACGGATCTTGGGTGGGAGAGCCATCCAGTAGATCTCTTCTCGCGTGCCCTCGACAACTTCGGCTGAGAGTGCTGAAGTAGGACCACTGCTGAGAAGCAAGACTGGTCTGGCGCTGCATGCTTCTTGGATCTTGCTCGCTTTGTCTGGTGTTGATGTGCGGACGTGGCACTGTACATTAGCTTTCCTCGTAAAGTCTGAAGACTCACAGTATCGAGACCCTTTTCCCAATCAACGTAATCAACACTCTCACCATCAAGCAAATCATTGAAAGTTTCTTTGAGGGCAGTCTTGTTCGTATCCGTCGGCACATTCTTGACGAAAACAAGGCAGCCTTCGGGATATTGAGCGCGTGAACGAGATGTTGTAGCTGGAGCCCAGGATGATTCGGCTCGAGACTGTGGTGGAGCAGATACGGGAGCGGATGTCGGTGGGGGTGGAGGTGGAGCTATAGGCGTCATGCGTTTCTGATATGCCAGATATTCTTCCCTTCGCTTCTCGAAATCTGACCTACCTTGTCAGCATCTTCATCTCGACGCCGCCAGCGCTAAAACTTACCAGAGCAGCGTCCTGAATCCGACAAGCTGAGCCTCGCGCTTCGATCTCGTTCTCCAATCGCCCTCCTCAGCCGCTTTCCTCAATTGCTCGTCCTCGATAAAATCACCATATAACACGGCAGGCCGCCAACTCCATTCCCTTGCCAACAGCTCTGCTTCTGCCTTTGTCGCTAGCACGATGCGAACATGTTCAAGCTTGCTATGCTTTTTCTTGTCTCTGTCGTTCTCGTGCTCGTTTTCGTTGTTGGCGTGGACGTTTTCGATGGCTTGAACGCGTAAGCTCGGTGTTGAAGGGAGGAGATCGCGTAGACTGCCGAGTAGACCTGGTAGGGTGCTTGCTCGAGGTGCAAGGTTCTCCTGTAGCTGTCAGCCATGTCATTTTCAGATTCGAAGACTAACAGCATACACCGTTCTAGACATCAGCTCGGCCTCGTCAGCTCGCTCAGTCGACAGAGGCGTCTTGCGACGAATATCAAAGGTCGAGCCTTCAGCCAGCGACATTCGCAGCTCCACCAGATCTGATGGACAAGCCTTGAGAGCTTTCAGCAGCGCTGTAGGCTGCTGATGCGGCGCAGCAAGGTTCTCCAAGACTGCCGACTTTTTCATGAACCAATCTAATGAGATGACTGTGAAGAGTCAGCGTTGGCGAGGGGATATGTGCAAGCTTACAGCCTCCTTCTGCACTGTTCAGCTTCATCCTGAGCCCAGTCCCCGCATGATCAACCGCCCAATCTGATAAACTCAATTCGAGCAGCCCGACAGCCTCGGCATCTGCTCGTGCAGCAAGTCTTTCATTTTCAGCAGCTCGTTTGGCAGCACTAGCAGCTTTGATCGCAGCTTGAGTTTCCTTCTTTGCTGCTAGTTTTGGGTTGAGCTCTTTCGAGGTAGCTGAAGGAGTTGTTGGCGAATCGAGCTTGACTTGAGAGGTGCTGGCTACGGACGGCGCACTGAAGCCGGGGTGGTAGCGATTTCGGAGTGGTCCTGTTTTGTGTTTACTTTTTCCAAGAGAGTGAGGTCTAAAGTCCATTCTAGAAGCTGACTTGACTTCCTTCTGAAAGACTGGCATCCAGATCATGCAGATAGACACCATCGGGACCCCGAGGATGCCCTTGCTTGTTTGCCAATGCAGGTCCAAAAGTCATCATGCTCGTTCACAAGCCGCTGCTCAGCGACTATCTGAAGCCTGGACCAGTTTTGGACAGTGGTAATCTCGAGGCGATAGTTGACTTTTGCTCGAGGAGCTTTGAAGCGGACGCTGCAGAGGCACCTGCAAGGACCAACAGCCTGTTACTTGGCAGGCAGACGAAGAGCGTGCGTCTTCATTCGGGCAAGTCATGACTCCGACAACACTTTGCAATGCATGCTTGCAGATCCAACCCAAAAAAACGTTATCTCAATCTTCTTCCCGCCCTCTCGCGACCCCTCTCCTCCTCTGCTTCCTCCAGATCAGGCATCGGTCCACGTCCCCGACCGAATTCCGCTCCACGACTGCGACTTCGACCCCTGAAAGCTCCAGCACCGACATCCAAACCCTGAACATGCCCATGAGTCTTCCAACGTCCCCTCTCCATCGTTTGCAACGCCTCACTAAGCTCAACCTCAACAGGCGGCCTCTCACTCCGCGATCTCGAACGCGAGTTGCGCACAGAGGATTTGCCTGATGGGTTCGCGCTAGTCATTGCACTGAGCCCAAGACCCGACGGCTCATTCCGCTGAGAGCCTGACCGACCACGAGCACCACGATTCGGGCTGCTGTCAAGTGAAGATGCAAAGTCAGGCGAAGGCTCCTTGTGCCGACCGACTTTCTCAAAGTCAAAGACCGACATGTGCCCGCCGCGACCGCTGCTGCGGCTTCTCGATTGACTCGCACTTGCACTGGCGCTGGATGAGGTAGACGGCTTAACAGCTTCTGCGAAAGGGTCGAGTGCAGGTGGAGGGAAAGTATTGCTGAGTCGAGTAGGAGGCAAAGGGTCAACGGCGCTGAGGGAGATGCCTCGGTGTCGACGAGGCGAGGCAATCGCGACTGGCTCGGCTCGTGTTCGCGATGAGCCACGTTGTTGCTGCATGAGAGTTTGGGGTGTTGCAGCGCCAGAAGCACCTGAAGCAGGCAAGCGCTGCCTACTCCGACTGCGCGACTTGCTTCTTGGCTTGACTTCGCGCCAACCAGAGATAGCATCGCTGTGCCGCACATTGGCGATTGTCCAGCGCCTCGCCACATCGCCGTGCAAACAACCCTTCAGCACCTCCTCCCATTCCATGCCTAGACCAGGCGGCACAAGCCAGTCGCACCGCAGGATCTTAGCTTGTAATCTCGGCTCGTAAACGTCTGAGAACGGCAATATACCGGTAAGAAGAGCATGCAGGATGATGCCTAGTGCCCAGAGATCTTGCGCAAGGCTCGGCTCTTCTGGCGGTGCTCGTAGAAGCTCGGGTGGGGCGTAGGGAAGTGAAGCAGAGGGAAAGACGACGGGTGTAGCGATTCTCGTAGGCACATGATCCATCTGATGTGAATGTGAACCAGGGTACCGACGTGCCATTGGCGACATGGATGAATCCATCATGCGTGATCGGCTGCGTGAACGCGAGCTCCGTCCAGAGCTCAAAGGTGGTGGGATAGTCGCAATGGGCGTCTTGGATCTACCGCGATGCGCAGGCGAGACTTTTCTCGCCATCCCAAAATCTCCAACAACCACATGACCCGAATTGTCTGTCAACAAGTTGTCAAGTTTGAGATCACCATGCAGGATCCTGCCTTCGAATGCTTCGTAGCCTTCGTGCAGCGCTGCAACGGCCGCTACGACGCCTGGAAACCACTTGCGCGCTGTCTTCTCTGAGCCACCCTCGCGCTTGAGAACGTCTAGAAGGGAACCGCCTGCCAATAAAGGAGAGATGAGGAAGGTTGCGTAGGGTGTGCGGTGCATCTCGAGCAACGGGAGCACAGAAGGGTGACGAGGAAGAGTCTGCCAGAGGATAATTTCCTCTTCGAATCGTTCAAGTGAGCCTGAACGATCAGACAAGTCGTCTCGTTTGACAATCTTGCAAGCAAAGACCTCGCCCGTGTCTGCATGGATGGCTTCACGGACAGTGGAGAACCCACCTCGTCCGAGGATCTTGCCAAGGACGTATGAGAGGACTCGTGCGCCTTGAGCGTCTGGAGCGACGGTGACGGGTGATTTAATTGATGAGGCAGTTTGAAAGTGGGAGAGAAAGGCGGATGCAGGGGAGAAGGCGCCGGATGAGATGGACGAAGGGGAGGGGGGACCCGACGGTCCAGGATCAGACATGAAAGACGACGCCTGAAGCATCGGTGGAGCAGCATGATGAGAAAAGAGAGCATGGCGTGAAGCTGCCGGAGGAGTGTAGACGGATGACATTGATCGTTGAGGCGTGTGCATCGTGCTGCCCGGTGTCGACGGTCGAGAGCCCGATGACAAATCCGAAGCAGCCGCTCCAAAGCTCGGTAAACCAGCCGGAGCTCTGTGAAACAGACCCTGCCCATCCCCATAACCTCCTCCATGCGGTCCAGCAACTTTCATGCTCTTTGCCCTGTTCAGCCCGTTACCGGCCGAAGGCGGGGCTTGAGCTTCATCGTTGGTGTTTCCATTGCTAGAGCTCGAAGCAGCATAATCTGACGAGCTAGCAGATCGATTGATCTGATTGAGTCGTGAGAAGAAGTTTGATGCAGTCTGTGTTTGAGCTCCAATGGATGCGTTGGCCATCCTGGACAGTTAGCTTACGGTTTAAGAAGTAAAGTTGCTCACGAATCTGACCAAGAGGCCGGTTGATTGTGTTGCCCTAGTTTTGCTAGTGCTATTAATGCTTATGTGCTTGATTTCCGCTCCAATCTTCTCGTTTAAGGTGTTGAAAGATGTAAAAGGTAGACGGATCAAGTTGAAGCTAGGCCCCGGAGCGGGGGGAAGCCTTTTTCTAGCTTTTCCGTCAACGCCGCGGGTGGCAATGTGGCACTTTTGACAACAAAGGTATGCATGCCATCTCATCTGATCGTTAGACTCTGAGTCTATGAATCTTTGACAGCCCGAGCCTCAAAGGTGACGGGTTGAGGTAACATTGCGTATATTCTATGTCCGATGATGACACTGTTCTTGAGTGACATTCTCAAAGGTACTTTGTTCAGCCGTATCCCTCCGACATCCCTTCTCAGCTTCGCTAACCCTCCCTTTCATGGTTGCTGATCACTTGACTTTTCTCTAGCGATGTACATGTGCTTGATATGTGCTCTACGACATGTGGTCCACATTCAAGCCGGATGACGAAGGCTAGCACCTTGCTCACTTGGATCAACGCATGCATCTGAGGCTCTTCAGCCTTCAGCGTCCAGAGCCTCAGCAGTTTTAAAAACATTGCATGCATGCAAGCCGAGCGCCCAGCGCCCAACAAAGACAAAAACAAAAGAACAAAGAATCACCACAATCAAGCAGTAACAGCCATCGACCAATCCTTGAAATAGATTGCCTGATCTTTGCTCGGTGCCCAATCAGCCGTGTGACCGCCCTGCAAATATCAGCATCCCAGTCCCCAGTGTTTTCAAAAAGAAGACAAAACATACAAAGAAGCTTTGCGCCATGATTCCATAAAACTTTGTCTCGTCTTTGACGCGGATCTGTAGGCCCGAGAGGGAGATTTGCGAGATGCCGTTGATGAAGAGTTCTTGTTCGCCTTGCTCGTTAGCGCCATCCATTCCGCGAGGGATACGACGTACCGTTGGATTGACCGACATCGTTCAACTTGACGCGCATAGCAACAACGTTCCAAGTGCCCGTAGCCCACGAAAACTTGCCGCGACCAATCGAGTCCCCATAATCGGCATTACAAGTACTCAACGGTGCCGTCTCGCAATAGCCATTCCCCTGCTGCACCGACGCAGGCAAATAGTTGTAAATTTCTCCCATGCCATCCGTCCTGAACATCAACCTCGTTGAAAAGCAATCGTCACGAGTGTCCTGCCGACCACCGGAACACGATTTCGCATTTTCAATACTCGTGCCACCGTACACGCCAGGCAGCTTGCCACCTTTGACGAAATCGGTGCCGTGCTCAAACCAGATACTGTAGCCTAGAGTGATTTCGTTGGCACCTTGGACAGCCCAGCTGTCGGGTCCGGAAGAGTAGAAGTTAAGGCCTTCACCGTTTTTGAGGCCAACGGCGCCGGCGTGGAAGTAGGCTGGGATGGCATCAGTGCCGTCGGGGGCCTGAGCGGTCGAAGGGAGTTTGCCGGCCGAAAGGGGTTTGATGGCAGAGGTGACTGTTTGTTAGCGTTGATCAATGGTCATACACGTACTATCTCTTGCGCCAATCAGATCGGATGCAGTCGTCCATGAGGATGACCCCCGACCAAGTGGAAACAGCTGAGCCTCACGAGAGCTTCCCCCTGTCACTGGCGCCGGCGCCGGTGCAGAAGTTGAAGGCTCGGCCGCAACAGCAGAAGTCGAAGCAGCCCCTGCGGAGGAACTAACAACCGACGTAGGTACAGCAACCAGGCCACCTGGAGTCGTCGACGATGCAGTGCCATTGTTCTTGACTGTAAAGACCTTGTTGACATCAGCAAAGGACATTCGCTGATCAAAAGTAAACTCACTTTTCGCCGTCTGACGCGAACCATTCCTGGTCGGACTTCATTACCAGCAGCTGCGACACGACGATGGTGTCTTTCCCTGTTGGCAGGTGTGAGGTCCAAGCGCGCGGATGCCGGAACAAGCGCCGAGAGTGCGAGGGACATTGCGAGGAGAGTAGAGGTAGAAAAGGGAGTGATCATTGTTGTTGATGAGTATGGATGGTAACTCGTCGTCAAGACTGAGCCTAGAGATGTGAAGATGAAAGGATGAGAGTAGGATAGGAGAATGAGGAGAGACTAGACAGTGAACCAGCACCGGTTAGGGGGGAAGAAAGGGGTCAAAAAGGAGTTTCAGGTCCAAAGGAGAACAATCGATCAACGCTTTCAACCGCGCGCGTCGTAAGGCAAAAAAAGCCACTTGACGCGACTTATCGGTAAATCAAAATTTACTACATCAAGGAAAAGTGGCGGGCATGTATTCTACAATCGTGATTCTACAAAAGGTCGAGCGACTTCGGGCCAGATGGCAGCTAGCACATCGTATACTGAAGAGACGTAGGTGATATCCAAGGATGCGAGTACGTCGAAAGGTAATGCTGCGGCATCAAGGTCTTTACGATTCCGTACAGGCAAAAGCAATCTGATGATCAGAAAGCTCAGCGGGCCATGCCATTCAAGACTCACCTTGTGATCCCAGCACGATGCGCACCAATGACTTTCTCCTTGATACCACCCACAGGCGTAATGGCGCCTCGCAGTGTCAATTCACCCGTCATGGCAAGTGTAGGTGAGACGGCTTTGTCAAGCAAAAGACTGATGAGGCATACGACTAAAGCGGCACCGGCGCTCGGACCGTCTTTGCGCACAGCACCAGACGGAAGATGTAGCTATATGTCAGTAACTCCATCGATTGAGATCACATACGTGGATGTCGAGGTTCTTTAATGGATCCTCGGATGCGTTCGTTGTGATACCAAGCACGAACGCGTGGCTCTTGACCTGCTCGTATCAGCACCACCCATCGCCTCGCAAAACCACTCACCCAGCTCATAGCAAGCTCAGCGCTCTCCTTGATCACATCACCCAAACTCCCAGTAAGTACCAAACGTCCTTTGCCACCGGGCAACAACGACGCCTCAATCAACAAGATCCCTCCCGTACCAGACCCCTGATACGCAAGACCACTATCACATCAGCTTCACCCTCCAGTAGAGACGTACGTCACGACACCCGGACGCTCAGCGACTTCCTTGACTTCCATCTCGTATTTCGCGCCACCCAGAATCCGCTCCAATTCCTCAAGCGAGACGTCCGACACGTAATCGTTGCCCGCTCGCTCTCCATCTCGCAAGATGGAGTATTGCACAGCTTTGGATCGGACGACTTTGGCTAGCTCCCTCTCGAGAGACCGCACGCCAGCCTGATAATGAGCGTAGACCTCATCTTATTACGAAATCATACCTCGCGCGTGTAGTCGGTTGCAACCTTGACCAAAGCCTCATCGCTCATCCTCACAAGCTCAGAAGTCATTCCGTTAGCTTTGAGCTGTTTAGGCAACAGGAAGCGTTTGGCAATAGCAAGCTTTTCAGAAGTCACGTAGCCTGAACATTCAATGACCTCGCAGCGATCGAGCTGAAATGTCAGCTGGCGCTTGGGATATGAACGACTTACCAGCGGCGCAGAGATCGTGTCGAGCGTGTTGGCGGTGGCTATGAACATGACTTGGCTGAGATCGATGGGGACGTCGCCGAGATAACTGCGCAAGTCAGTCTTGCATTCAGCTAAAGCACAAACTGATCATGAAGCGCATTGTTCTGCTCTGGATCCAAGACTTCAAGTAAAGCAGCAGAGGGATCACCATGGTGGCTAGAAGTCCCGACTGAAATCATCAGTATGGCCCAAACTTCACAGCAATGCACCGACCTTTATCAATCTCGTCAACTGCCAAAAGTCAGCTATGCTTGCCACGACGCAGATGCAAATGTACTCAAGAAGAGTGGGTTGGACACCCCGACCTTTCGCAGACCCTGCACGATCATTCCTGGCAGTGCACCAACGTATCTATCTTCCGTCAGAGGTGTTCGGCAGATAACACAAGACGTACGTGCGGCGATGTCCACGGATCTCAGCTTCGTCTTTGACGCCTCCAAGGCTGATCCGATGAAACTTTCGGCCAAGCGCAGTCGCTAGCGAGCGAGCAATAGAGCTATGCGCGTTAGCGACAGACAAGATCAGCAGCGCACGTCTTGCCTACACCGGGTGGACCGACCTGATCGTCAGCCTACAGGCAACAATACCGAATTAACTGACAAGAAGCAGAATGGGTCCACGATCTCTGAAGACCGGTTCTTCCACCGCCTTGCTCGGCATCTTTGTATCCTCCGAGACAACCGAGTCCATGGTGCCGTTATGCAGCACATCTGCACTGAGAGTCATAGGCAGCGGAACAGAAGAAGGGTCCATGAAGCTCGCATCCTTGAGCACTTGGTCTTGCTGAATCGCATTCTGCCTGTTTTGTGACTCGATGAACAGCTGACGCTTGAGTCTATCACATCTCAGCTCCCTCTCCCAAGCACACGCAAAGAAAAAGACGCACCGATACACAGCCAGATACTCGACAACACGTCTCTTGACTTCCTTCAATCCCTCATGTTCACTTTCCAACATCTCCCTCATCTCCTCAAGCCCAATCTCGCCATCACTTGTCGAGCCGATACGCTTCCAAGGCATCGCGAGCAGCCACTCGACATATGTCTTGGTGACGCCGTATTCGGCAGATTGGATCGGAATGTTGGTCAGTCGAGCTAGCTCGCGATGGATCGCTTGAGACGCTTCGGGAGTAAGTTCTGCTTGCCTGGTGCTGAGTAAAGCTCGGATCAGGGCTAGATCGTCTTCGGGTGGAGGTGCCGCGATGGCTTTTCGGGTGGGCTTGAGAACTTGAAGAGCCGAGGAAGGGTTCTTGGCTGCTAAAGCATTCGTTGAACCCTTTTTGATCGCCTTGGGATTCTCGGCCAGATCGGCATAGATCGACTTTGCCTTGTCCAAACGATCGCGATCGTCGAGACCGAGGCAGACAACAAGTGTATCCCACTGAGCACCGCTGAGTACGAGCAGGACGTCAAGCAGTACAAGCGTAGGCAGACCCTTGATCCCTGCATGCAGATCCTTGGGCAGAATGGCCAGCGCTTGTGCTCGGAGATCCTCGAGCTCCTTGGATGAGACCATTGAGGCCGGCGCAGAGATCGGGATCGAGTAGGTACTTGATTGCACTGGGTGATCGTGATGTAAAGTCAGGATGGGAGGTAAGTTTGCAGGTAAATGGATTCTAGTGAGACCCTCGAGGACCACGACGAAATCACCCTCATCGGGCGCACGATCAATATCTCTGATCCGGGCAGCTAAAAGCATGAGCTGACTTCAAAACAGACTCGATTAGCTCACCCACACCCCAGCGACCTTTACGACCGCCATCTTTGTCAACGGGAACACAGCCTAAAACTCGAGATCCCTTGCCATCTGTTCCCAAGTTCAACGCCACGGCTTGAAGGACCGATGCGAGCTCGTCGGTTGTTAAGGTCACTGCGTGCAACAAATGAGGAAATAGGACTGCAGGCTGTGCCAGAGGGATCAACGGTAGCTTGGGAGGTAGTAGTGTCCTTTGATTTGCCATTGTTTCTAACAGTTTGAGGAAACCTCACAAATCGCAAGGCATCCGGCTAATCGAGCCCGGCCGCCGAGCCTGCAGGCAGCGTCTTTGCCCGAAGCCCGAATCGGGACTCCGTTCCGTCTACCTGCAGTACAAAGCCTGCTGCAGCCTCTCCTTTCTACTTTCTTTCATCACAAAACCCTGTTTATATTGTACCACCAAAACCCTGTTTATACTGTAAAATCACAACACTATGCCGTCCATCTCTGTCGTCTCCCAATCCTATACGGACCGTATCCCTCATCACACCAATCCTACCGCACGCAACCTGCTCGAACTCATGGAGCGCAAGAAGACCAACCTTTGCGTCAGTGTTGACGTAACCAAAGCAGCAGAGGCTCTGGAAGTTGTGCGAAGAGTTGGACCGAGTGTTTGCATGGTCAAGGTATGTAGCATCCCATGATCAAGCTCATGAATAGACCCATATCGACATTATTGAAGACTTTTCCCAAGACTTTGTCGACGAGCTCACAAAGCTCGCGACGGATCTTGATTTTGTGATTTTCGAAGATCGTAAATTCGCTGATATCGGTAAGTCTTGTCTACAACTCCGATCGGCCGAAGTTACGTGGATCCACACAAGAACGCCGATCAGGGGTAGCCCTAGTTTTCAACCGCTAGTTCAGGGTCAAACAAGGTTACCGTCGGCTTCACACCTTTTCATCGGTGGCGTTGAGCGTCTTGTCCCTGATTCAATCCCGATTAAATCGGATTCGGACACGTTCGAGCGAAGCTAGCTGGCTTTTTACCCCTCAACGTGACGCAAGCTAACTTGATTTCAGGAAATACAGTTTCCTTACAGTACTCCTCGGGCGTTCACAAAATTGCCTCGTGGTCCCATTTGACCAATGCGCACCCTTTGCCAGGTCCGGGCATCATTGATGGCTTGGCCAAAGTCGGTCAACCCCTCGGTCGAGCCCTAATCCTCTTGGCCGAGATGTCATCTAAAGGTTCCCTCGCCGTCGGTGGTTACACCGATAGCGCAGTCGAAATGGCTCGTTCAGCAGGCAAAGATTTCGTCGTTGGTTTCATCGCTCAATCGCGCGTCGAAGAGCGTCCAACGACCAGTCCCACGTCTGTCAAGAGTGACGCGAGCAGTATCGACGAGGTTGAAGATTTCTTGATTCTTACACCTGGGGTGCAACTGAGTGCAAAGGGGGATGCCATGGGTCAGCAGTACCGAACACCGCGTGAAGTTGTCTTTGAGCATGGCTCAGACGTCATCATTGTCGGCCGGGGAATCTATGGCATCGAGGGAGGAGAAGAGGCCGTCAAGGCAGAGGCAGAGAGGTACCGTCAGGCAGGCTGGGAAGCCTACTTGAACCGGACAAACCAGGCATAGACGGACACTGGGTAGGAAGCTATGCATAAATATGAACACTACGCTAGTCCGAATCAATGACAATCACGTCGTCTTCATCATCCGGCTCATCGCCATAGCCCCAATCATCATCATCGTCCATGTTGGACATGTCGACAACCTCTGGCGAAGGAGCAGATTGCACCGGTGCCGACGCTTTGTGAGCCTCGACCTTGACTGGCTTCTTTGAGGACAGTGTCGCGCCCGACCCAAGGTTTGCCCAAGGGTCCTTCTTCTCTGACGCGACGGCAGGCTCGGCAGCACCAGCTGGCGCAGCTGTCGACGATGAGGCTGTGGGCGGCTGGCGATTTGACAATGTACTGCCTTGACCGGTGAAAGCTGTCGGCGGCTTAACCTTCCAGTCAGCTTCAACGTTCTGGTAAGAAAACTCACAGCCTCGTGATCCTCCTTCTTGACCTCCTTGGTCGGGTCAAAAGGCTTGTATGTAAAGCCAAAGAAATACTTGCCCTGCGGAAGATGCAAAGCAGCCGGCACAGTCCTTCCATCATCCGCCAAACTCGTATTCGTCACGATCCTCGCTTTACTAGTCTCATCAGCACCTCCCCAATCCATCCAAACAACTCACTCTGTCCTCACAATCTTGCTACCCTCCTCGACTTCCTCCACTTTCTTCGCCTTTCCTTTGCCCTTGGTCTTGCGACCGTTCAAACTGTTGCCCGTGCCTCTAAAACTCTCGAATTCGCCATCTGGAACGGCAGCGTTTGAGCCTGTCGAGCTAGCTGGTCTTGATGAACCAGCGGAAGCGGGTGTCGTGCCACCGAGATCGATCTTGAGCTTATCGGCCATAGTCGGTACTGCCACTGGATCAGGCCGCTTGGGCTCGACATAGCCTTTTGGAGTCTCAAAATCGACTTCGAGATCTGTATCGATGATACCGATACCCTCGCCCCCAGGTGTAGTCTCCATGATAAGGAATTCAAACGTCAGGCAATTATAGCTGATCTCGATGATGTCGCCTCTTGTGAGAGCAGAGTAGGAACGGAGAGCGGATTCAAGTCTGATAGGTTAGTGGTAGGTTTAGGGTAAGGGACGTACACGGCTTTGGGATCAGTGATTTCGATAAAGTCGACTGTTTGTGCTTGGATCTTGACCATCTTGCCCTTTGGCAGCTCGGCGCCCGAAAGACGAATGGGATCGCCTTCATTCAAATCGAGAGTCTTCATCATCTGCGGCTAATCAGCACGCAGTCACATCACCCAAAGAGTACTCACCCAGTATGGGAGATAGACGAGCCCCTCTTCAGCAATGAACTCGAGGACACCGGCATGGGTTCTGAGATTGGATGGATCACGAGGATTACGCAGTTGAAAGCACCACGGTCCTTCGATCTCAAGATTGGCTGCAAGTATAAGTGTCTGAGAAATTCACGGAACCGTGGGACTGACTGAGTTTGGCGAGGGCTGATGGCGGCATGATGACTGATTGTCAGCCAAAGAAAGACACAACTCACGCTGACGACTCACTTTTTCCGCCGTATGACAGCTGAGGTCGCTCTTTACCCATGATAGCCACAGAGTACGCCTTGAAGTAATCATCGTATGCTCTGATCATCAGTTCTTGCTTCTTCAGTCAACTACTCACCTTGCGGGAGCGGCACCCATGTGAGGAAAGCCATGTCCACCTAGTAAGTTTGCGAGAATGCCACGAGTGCCAGGCGCGGGTCCCGCTTGGCCGTAACCTCCTTGGTCTGGCTTGTCAGCATTTCGATCTCGACTTCTAGAGCTCGTTGAACGCCATTGTTTGGATTGCACATACCTTCATCATCGTCATCGTCATAACCGTGATTCATCTCGTACTCTTGCTATCTCTATGCCCTTCCTGAAGTACTCTCAAGTCTCTTGTCGGTGATATAATAGACAGCTTGTTCATAGTACTCGCGTCGTCATGTCGCTTCGCCACCGCCGGGATCACGTGCACCAGGGGTTAGGCAGTGCTGCTTCAAAGTAAGCTAAAACGACCACAAAGCAACTTTTGTTCAGTTAGCAAAGATGCCTCCTCCTCCTCAAGCAATGGGTCCTGACAACGGGACGTTTCAGAAAAGTGAGTCGCTCCAAGTGGCGTCAATGAACTGGAAGACTAACACTGTAAAGTGAAGATGGGTGCAATGATGGGTAGTAAGTAGAGGAGTGTCAAGCTTCCACAGAGCTGAGCGGTCTAGCTGGTGTCGGTCTCACCATTGGCTTCATCTTTGGCTCTTTCGCCATCTTGCGGTGCGTCACTCGACCCAATTCGCACATTCCTAACTTCTTGCAGAGCGGGACCCGGTCCTCGCGGTCTCGTAGCGACACTGTCCCAGTACATGCTCTCTTCGGCAGCGACGTTTGGCTTTTTCATGTCTATTGGCTCTGTACGTCACGGATCAAAGTTGCAGCTGATGATGTAGGTCATCCGAACAGATTCGCCACACCCTCTTCTGGTACCAGCGACTCACTCGGCGACACTGCAAGCGCTGTCACCGTACCGAGCGGCATGGAGACGTCAACAGGAGCGGAATGTCGAGGTCGAGGTTGTGCCAGGGTCTGGGAGGCGATTGTAAGCAGATTAATGCAAGCAAATCTCGAGACATTGTTCTTTACCATCTTTAGATCACCTAAATCCACGCAATGTCAGGTATCTTCTATCAAGGGAGTACATGCCAACCCAACACGCTCATGCTCATCATCATCATCATCATCATTATCTAACCGTACAGACATCAAAGATCATCAAGGAAAGCAACATCATCATCCCTCAACTTGAGCACCCAACTCACATCACCCGCCTCATCCCCACCACCAAACGAAGTATCAGCAAAGCTGAGAATATTGCTAACGTCTGTCGTGATTGAACCCGTCGAAGCTTTTCGGCCGACTTGAGGAGGCGCTAACACTAGCTTTGGCGCAGTGTATTGCAAAACGCGTCGAAGAGGAGCAGGTGTGGATGAAAAGACGTTATCAATGTCCATTTTGGCGTTGACGAGCATTGACATGTCATCTGGAGGTGGACAGGCAAAGGTTGAAGAGGAGACTGAAGCGTGTTTGCGTCGTGTTTCAACTGCTTCTTGGAGTCAGCGGTGCTTCCAACCTGCACTGCATTACTCACCTGAAAGCGGTTTCTCTCTCGGCAGCTCAACAGTGACTTTTTCAAGCTTGTAAAGCCGCAGCGTCTCCACCTCCTCATGCAACTCCCTCATCGCCATCTTCATCTCTTCAACCTCCACCATTCGTTCAGCAAGCAATTCCCTCAACTCTTCATTCTCATCCCCCAAACTGCCAACTTTGCTCCTCGCAAGCATCAGCGCTTTGATCAAGACATCTTTCTCCAGCGCATGCTTGGATTGGATCGTCTCGAGTGAAGTAGTGGACATGACGGACCCTGTGCGAGTATGAGGCGTGATGAGATGTTGTGAAGAGCCGAGCGTCGAAGTGCCGCCCGAGTAGAGGGAGCCAACATCAGCTTCAGGGTGAGGCCATCGTGCACCGCCAGCGAGGTAAGGAAGGCTTGATTTAGCGAGGGTGCCGTCGGTGTTACTGCGTGGCATATCGGCGAACAGCTGTGAAACGCGTGATTCGCGATGACGCTGACCAGGCGTCCAAGAGTTGCGATTCGTGAGGACGAGTCGACGTGTCGGCGACGAATTCTGGCGCTGCAAATGCAATGACGGTCGCTGCTCGTACTCTGCCGGCGCAGTGTCCACCTCTGTGCCCAGCATCCTCTTTGCGTTCGTTGCAGGTGACGAGCCATAGCTAACAGCACGCAACTGTCTTTTAGGCGGTAACGGCGTCGTCACTGGCGAACGCGGAGCTGCAGAACCTCCAGCAAACCGCGGAGAAGACATACTAGCCGGACGATGCGCCAATTTCTCAAGCAACTCGATCCGACGATCATCGGCATCACCTGCCACCTCTCTTGACCGCGTCGGTGTGCCGAGTGGAGACGACCTACCAACACCAAACGTCGTTGGCGTCGCAGGTTTGCTACTTGACCACCAGCCAGGCCCATCACGTTTCTCGATGAGCTGTAGGATATCTTCATCCTCGACTTCTTTCGCCTCGTCGTTTCCTGTGAGGATGTGATCTTGCTGCTTTGCCTGCGAGACAACGCCGAATGTAAGTGGCGAGAGCAAGCCGTCTGTTGGCTTTTCGTCATTCGCGATGATAGCAATAGGCTTGGGTGACGGCCGTCTGTTCAGTTGAGGAGATGGCGATACCACAGCCGGCTGGGATTCATTGCCAGTGTCCCGAGCTGTCGTTCGCACCCGAGGTAAAGCCTCGTCGGTGTGTAGAGCCCCAGATTGACTCTCTTGGCCACCTTGAAGTTGCTCTATACCAGAAGAAGAAGACGGATTGTGGTGATGCGCAGGCGGCAAAGGAAAGATGAAATCTCGGCTTGACGATAGAGTGAAAGCCGATTCTGGCCTCAAATGCAACTGCGACTGAGAGGCACTCGAACGAGCCGATAAACTTCTAGACACATTGTTGATTGAAGCTATTCTGTCAGTACAGAAACATAATCACATTCATAATCAAACTCACAAGTCCCGAGTGTAGTCGACGTATCAGCAGCAGTTGGCACGCTCAGTCGATCTTTGCCTTCTGTTTCTGCAAGCTCTAGCGTAGCCCATGGGAGATCTTTCCGAGTGGTATCGGACAGTTGACGAGTGTGTGAACGTGTAGAAGGAAGGGCATGGGGATTGAGAGGAGGTGGAGGTAAAGTCGTACCAGTACGAAGAGAGATGGAAAACTTGTTCCGTAACGAGCGGATCGAAGGTAATGTCGTCTGAGAAGGAGGCTGGCTCTTAGTCTCACTCATGACTCTTTGCCTAGTTGACAATGGCTCTGCGGTGTCGACGGCTTTGCTGCCGAACGAAGTCTCGAAGGAAAGTTGACGTCTCGGGGCCTTGATGCCGGATCCAGTAGCAGCAGCAGAGGCAGATGGATTGGAAGTGAGGGAAACTCGGGTAGTACGAGTGGGTGAAAGAGGCTGATGAACATTGTGAGAGACGCTGAATGATTTGAAAAAGTTGGACCGAGGTTTTCGGGGTGGTTTTCGTTTTGGCGAGTCGGCGCCTGCAGCTGCTGTGCCGACTGTTGAAGGTTTGGTCGTTGACCAGATTGGCGCCATCTCGTGGTCCTGCTACTGCATAACAGCATTAGCATCCATGTTCTGCCAAGAAAGAGACGAACGTTTTACTGGCTCGCAGTCTTGCTGGTCACACTTGAATCCAACCTTTGAAAGCGACGAAAGTGCCCGTCACCGGCCGGATCAGGTGCGTTTGCTGGCCTGGCTGTATAGTCTAGCTGTTGAGCTACTTGTTGGCTTTGTCTATCTTGAGCCTCTTGCTGCTGGGCAATTCTCGCCGCTCTTCTTTTATCGTAAAACAACGTGCAGAGCCAGATCAAAGGCATTGGTCGTTGGTTATAAAAGTACAATGGGGATGACGCTCGTTGGTGTTCTACCTTGACATAAGAGCCTGGTGGTGTTCCCTCGCTGCTTATAATGTTTTCTTTGTTATCGCTCTCCTATCTTTGACTTGGTGGAGCATGACTTTTTACCCCCTATCCCTCCTTTTTCCGGCGAAGAGTAGAGTTTGTTCGGCCAGGAACACAGGGGTAAGGTAGTCGTTCCTGAACTTGGCGGCTACCGGTAATAAAGGGGTTCAAAGTCGAATCGTCGATTTGGGGAAAGGTAGCATTATTCAGAAAGATTTTAGTAGCGAAGAAAGACATGGCGAGCTCAGCTCAGTTTGATTCACTGACAATGGATGTCGAAGCGGCCTCTGAACATTGTTTAGCGTTTCTTTGCTCCCGTTAGGGTCAGGAACACGTTCAAGGTGGCAAACGCAGTCCTTGGCTTTTTTTAAATTAATGTATGCATGTCATGAACCGAGCAGACGGCTCCAAGTAGCGAGCGTCTACAACTCACAGAGAATCAGGGATCAAAGAGGCCCGATGAACTAGAGATCTCGGACCTTTTCTTAAACTGCATCTTCTCGTACCAAACGCCTCATCGCCGCTTCAATCTGCGCATGACACTCGTCCTCGTCCCCTTCAACCTCGAAGCGATATTCATGATCATCGTCGGGGTACCTTTTCCACCATTTAGCACTGCGATGGGGGTCATGGCGTATAAGAGCATTGTAAAAGTGCGCTTCCGGAGGCGGAGAACCAGCTCCGTATACCATATAGGAGCTGTAATGTTGCTCAAAGATGATTTCGAGCATCACTTGAAAAGCATTCTCCTTGTCGAACCCGTCCTGCGGAATAAACACCTCGATGTCGTTTTTTCTCTGGAGTTGAACCACCCAATGAAAGTACCCTGGCGAGTCGAAAACATGCAATAGCAGCGGTGCGTTGGGTTCAGCGAATCGTCAAATCTTGTGACGCCTTCGTAAGGACCGGAAGAGGCCTGGCCTTGAAAGTAGCCATCTGGGCTTGAGCCCATCTGCAAAGGGGACAAGTGCAATCGTTCTGCTCATCTGCAGATGGACATGCTGTCTTCTCTGGCACCCCCAAGGTCTTTGCACCAGACATGCTTCAGGTTGCAGAACAGCCTCTGCTCCGACTCTACATTTCCAAATCCAAACGCAAAGTCTGTCTGCCTTTGATCTCTCTCCTCCCTTTCTCTCATGAGACGAACAGCCTTCTCAACCGCACCTTTGCCAACAATCAGGTTTCTGACCAGCCGAAGCAAGTCAGCTTTTGGCATCAAACAGTTTGATAGAGCGCCTTGGTCGTGTGTGCGGAAACCGTTGCTTACGTGGAGGAAACTGCTGCGCCCGTGCGCAGTTGTGACGCTGATGATGCGTGCGTAGAGAAGTCGAGTCGCGATCTCGTACGTGGCGTATGAGACCTGCTGGTAGAGGTATAAAGTCCGCTGATCATCGGCAAGGGCGATGAAAGTCTCAAGGAAGAGGTGTATCGCACGTTCGGTGTTGGTTGGGTCGGGATTTGATGCCCTCAGTGACATCCAGTGACCTGAAAGTCAGCTCCGTTTCCTATATAAACTCGAAAAGGACTGACCGCTTGCACCGCAGACTCTTTGACAACCTCGACTTCTTGGCCACCGGAAGCGATGAAGTTGGGCAAGAGGCACTTCGTCATAGCCTCTGATGCGTGTTAACAAGCAGTCCCGCGGCGAATTAGGTTTGGCCAAGCGATTGGGCGTTCCTCCTGGAATCACTGTTGAACGGCGCAATGGACAAGTCAGAAGAGACATGTCACTACGAGCAAAGGATCTTGACGCTTTGAGACTGACACACAGCTGCAAAAATGGAGCGTTCACTTATACTTGCGACAGATGAAAGATCTTATGCCTGTGCATCTTGTAGTTCGAACAACAAGTGCAAATGGTCGTAATATCGTGATAGACGTACATATCGTGGCCAGTCATAAATCATCTTGAAGGTCGATGGTTATTGGGGTCTACGTCTCCCTCTGTTGGATGCCTGGCCTTTGTTGGATGCTTGTCGGCCCACTTTGGCCAGATCTTGGGGCGATTGAGAAGTGAGCGGCCCAAACCGAGCCTTATACGCCGCGAGCTCTCTCTCTGCCGCCTCGCGCCGGTCGCATTGCTCTTGTAGCTCCAACCTACGCTGTCAGCTCACCAGTAAACTCATAAGCTCACTCGAGGGACGTGATCATCTCTGCGCTCTCTAGATCATCAGCCTTGACCCCTTCGGGGACGGACCTTTCAGAACGTCGTCCAGCTCTTCTCCACCGACCCGACCCGCCGCAAGCACAATTTCTCCCAATTCATTATTCTCCCTCGCAAGCTTTTTGACGCGTTCAAGAATGAGCCCGAGATCGACATTATGCTCTGGCCAGTCGGGCTGATCGGTACTTGAATACAGCAGGTAGTTTAGAGCTTTGTTGTCGGCTGTCAAGCTGGCAATGTGCGTGCGGAGCTGGGAGAGGAGTGGTAGTAAATGGGATGGGATGACCGGAGGTCCTGTGCTTGCTGGTTGGCGGAGAGAAAGACGGGCCTACAAAGTTAGCGTCACTCTGGACGTATGAGCCACCTGCAGATCCGCATTCGACCTCTCCAGTTCCGTAACACGTCTAGCAAGCGCCAGCTCTCGCCAACTCGGATCAAGAGAGTCTTCAGCTGTAAAGTCAGATCCTGATACGAGTAAAGTGACCACGTACCATCACCTCTGCTCGTCCCTTTCAACAAAGATCAGCATTCGCGCATCGTTTCGCGGGCCGTTGGACGCACCTCTTTCCGCTTGATTCTTGGCGCTGTCTTGTGAATGCAACACGTTCATGATAGTGGTCCTCACCTACGTGCGAGATGTTCAAGGTCTCATTGAGGTTGCTGAGAAGAACCTTACAACAACTGCAGAACCAGCGGCAAGCGTGCCTGATTGCTTACCTGCACGCTGCTGCCAGCACTCTTTCGCAGGCTGCAATTCATGCGTCTTTTCTCTGTCGAGCTTCCAAGCTCTGTCGATGATTACGTAGGTCGATGGATCTCATACAGCTCAGGGCTGATTTACGCGTAGACTTTACAAGACCTTCTCGACGCGGTTGACGAAGACACAAGGACACGGGCAAAGCGTTTCCGACTCCGAGATGATTGCCTACGTGAGTTCAAGCTTTGTTCCCTAAATAATGCCGCACAGGATGCCTAGTCGGTCGTCTTCTCATCAATTGGTACTTGAGGACACAATCTATAATACCAGAGACAGAGGTCGTCGAGATCAGCAGGACAGCTCAAGGGAGGCCGTTTCTCATACAGCCTGTTTTACAGCTGGCATTGGACTACAACATCTCGCATGATGGTCGAATCGTACTTCTGGGAGTCTCACAAGAATCAGAAGCTCGAGTGGGCGTAGACGTCGTCAAAGTCGTCACGGGTGCAGCAGAGAGCAGAGACCTCGAGGAGGCTTTGGCGGATCAGGTGAGAGATCGTCTCACTGGTACAATAAGCTGATGCAATGCTCAGCTTCATACTACAGAGAGGGCATACCTGCGTACCCTCCAGACAGGTCGCTCTGAAGCGTTGTCGAGAATCTGGGCAATCAAAGAAGCCTATACCAAATCACTCGGCCACGGCTTAGGCTTCGAGTTCTCCCGCATCGCCGTCCTTGTTAACCAGAATAGCCTCGAGGTCGATGGCGTTGCCGCTACAAACGACTGTGCAATCCAGCACGGCAGTCTGGAGGACAAGGCTGGACAGGGCTATGTCTGGGCTACAGCGTCTTGCCCCAGGGGCGCAAGGACAGGGCATTCGGTGGAAGAGGTGGACTGGGAGAGCTTTCTGGCTTGCGTCGTGCGCAGTACGCCGGGGACCTTTGTGAAGTAGCGCAGAGTCATGAGGCAACATCACCAATAGCGAGTCGGTTGCGTCGCGAGACCAAGCTTTTGGTGCGTTGAGACGCGTTCGTAGCAGCTTGGTATTCGCAGAGAGGACAGAGATGAGCCGGACACAATTGAACAAAGTTGCCCGCAACAATGAGTCATCATGAGTGACTGTCATGACATATATTTGTGAGGCCAGAACCTCGTCACTACCACTTGCGCCATGATGTGTGTCTGAATGATCTACCGTGGAGTCAATCGTTCATAGGGGCAATGTGTAGCTCGGATGGTGCTTCCGCACTGTTGGAAAGTCGAGCCTGCCCACCACACATCACGGTTCAGGGCGTGTCATCGCCATCACAAACCAGAGCCCATCCCACTCCGCCACTTCTCCATCATCTCCGACACACGTATAACAACGCCAGCCGCTGCCTTTCGTACCCGACCTTCGCGCATTCCTCCAGCTCCAGCAGCGACCTCGCCGCCCCTCTCCTCAATCTCGAACACAGCGCTTGCCCACTCGCCAACGCCCATCACGACTGTTCCCTTGTCCGACGCCAACGTCCGACCGCCATCAAGCTCCTGAGCAGAGTCAAGTGTGATCAGCGCCAGCTCGAGAGCAGCGCCAACGACTGCGGCTTCGAGCATTGAGCCCTCTTCACCTTCAGTAGCGCCGCCACCGACCGCATTATCGTCTGGCCGTGTCAAGTGGCGCGTGCCGATCGTCGCTGCGAGATCAAGCGCTTCCGGACAAAGCACCGACAAGAAGACGGGCGCATGCCGAGCGGCATGCATGAGCAGCCCGACTGTCGTCAAATACTTCTCAAGTGCCATCGGTGATAGCACCATGCCAGTGCCAGCTCCGCGGTAGCGATTCCCAGAAGTGAGAGCTCTGGCTTCGCGCGTGGAAGCGTCTTGGAAGTGCTGCCAAAAGCGATTGATGAGAGGTAGGAGGAAGTATTCGGCTGCAACTTCTTTGAACGGTACGACAGGCGCATGAACCGGGGTGTGAAGGGGTCGCATGACGTCCGAGTCGCTGGCAGAGACCTCGGTGATCTTGCTTGTAGGTTTGCTGACTCGCAACCGGCGCTCTCTGATGATCTCAGGAACGGCGTCGGCACCCTTGGCGCCTTTGCTGATCATAAGCTGTCGAAGATCATTTGAAGCAGCATCCAAGAGCGCCGACGAGCTAGAGGCGGGCACATCGGCAGCAGTAATGTACTTGCGATGTAGAGCCGGAGGGAGCGCTTTGGAGGGAAAGTCGATTCGCGGGGCGTCTTGTGGTTTGGGATTTGGCAGTCCAGCAGCTTCTCTACCGCCCAGGGCGAGGGCGGAAAGGATAACGGCACGCTGATGCAAGGAGAATTGTCCATCAAAGTACTGCTCGATCAAGTAGCTGCGTGTCAGATTGACTTGTGCGTACGTGACTCACGGAGCTGCCTTTTTTGGCGAGCACGCCACAAGTGCGATCAGCAGACCCTCCCGCCGTTCCTCAAACTTCTCAAGACCGTAGCTCTCGGATAAAGCCAATGCCATTGTCGCCAACAGCTCTGCGTTCTCCTCTGTTATCGTCAGTATGTTGTGACATCTTCTCGACGACTCACCAAGTTCCGTTCCAAACCCTCTTTTAGCTCTGATCAGCCTCTCGCCATCAGCCAAAGCCCTATCGACCTTCTCAGGCTTATCTCTCTCCCTCAGCAGATCAACGAGTTGCTGAATATAAACAGGCTTCTTGACGGGATCCTTCATGCCCGTATGCAGCGTCGGATCCTCCTTGATTTCGTCGAGGTATTCTTGAGTCGGCGAGGCTGAGCGCGAGGAATGAGGAGAAGAGGGTGCATAGCCGAGCATTGGATCGTCGTCGTCTTCGCCGATGAATTGAATCAGTGCGGGCTTCTTAGCAGCTGCAGTGTCCACGGAAGATGTCTTCGAAGGAGGAGTAGCACGTTTTCGTGCAGTTGAAGATGGTGCTGACGCTATTGGTGTTGGCTGGACCAACTCATCGAATGTAGCCTCTTGCGTCCAGCCAAGAGTCCATGACCCCTCCATCTCGCATTTCGGCTCCGTACGAGCGAGCGCCAGCTCATTTCGCAGCCATCTAGCTTCCTCCTTGCCATCACCTGCTCCCTCCCACATAGTCGCTCCAAAGCGCAATCGCTTAGCCGACTTTTTGCCCGTAGGCTTCGACAGGTCGCCCTCACCCTCAAGACCAGCTGTCATAGCCTGTAGCTCTGCCGCCTCGGCCGCCTGTAGCTCTTCCATAGACAGCGGCTTCTCATCGACCTCTTCGATCGTCAATTCACTCATGGTCTCCGCCACGAGCATGCCCAGCCGGCGAACTGAGGCATCTGGATGACTCAGATAAGCCGAAAGGGAGAGGAGGAACGTTTGGCGCCTTGAAAGCTGGATGAGAAAGGGGTCGTATGGTGGTAGGCGAGATAGTGCCAGTAAGAGGTGATGTGTGGTATCTGAAGGTCAGTGTGGCGACAGCGTCGATGCGCACCTTTTTGGCGAGAGAAGAGGGAGAACTTGATGTACTTTGCATCAGTCCAGATAGCCAACATGCGCTCAATAAACGCCTTGATGACTGAATAGTCAGTGACGGTCCATGCCAAGCTCCGTGACACACCCTGCTCTCCCCCACTCGCAACCCACGAAACAGTGATCCTCGCCCTGATCTCCGCCCCACTCTCGGCAGTCCTAGCATTCGTCAAAGCACTACAAACAGCATCAAACGACTCTCCATCCACCGCCGCCCTGCCCATGATCCGCTCAAACGCGACAGCAGCTTTCTTAGTCTCACCAACGTCATCTTTGTCCAAAGCATGCGAGAGGTGGAACATGAGTGAGGTGCAGTATGACGACAGGATAGTGGCTGGCAATGATGCGAAGAGCTTGGGAAGAAACGAGTCTCCATGCAGAGGTAGACCGCTTGCTTGAGATGGGAAGAGGTGGGAGAGGATCGAGGGCATGATGGGTGTCCAGAAGGAGGGAGATGGTGAAGTTGATGATGATGGTTTTGAGGGCTTTAGTAGTCCTTGTCGTTGAAGTTTGACGAGCAAGCTATTCAGAGGTGCCAGATGAAGCTCTGTCATCGTCAACGCCGTGTCAGAGAAACGACACTTGCTTGGTGTAGCACTGTGGCTGAGCTCGTACATCAACCCTTCAAGTCTTCCGACAAGTCTGCTGAAGTACGCTCTGCCAGGTCAGAGAGTCTTTTCAACAGATCGACGTACTTTGGTACGAGTCCCGCAGGCAGCTCATCAGCCGCAAGCAGCTCTCTATTCCGCATCCCAACGACATTGGCGACCTTTGCTGGCAGTCCAACGATGACTTTAAGAGCCTCCTCCCACTGTAGCTCTGCCCTCCCTTCCTTACTGTTCGCCCTGCCTGCTCCCCAAATAGCCCAATACATGCTATCAATCGGGTACAGCACAAAGAGCTTCTCGAGTGTCGCCAGTGTGAATTGTAAACTTTGAGGAGGGCAAGCTGTACTGCTGAGTAGGGGGACGAGTGTGAGGTATGCTGATAGTGCTACTCTTCTGGCGATCATGAGCTGGTACCGCGAGGGTGAAATGGGTAGAGTTGGGTGAAAGTAGGCCTCCAAGTGAGCTAACGCTTCCGGTTGCTGTTTCAAACTTGGGAGCCATGTTGGGATAACGTGCTCGAGCATGACGACTTGAAGATTCGACACATGTCTGTCTAGAATCTGGTCTAGACTTGAGCTTTCTAGTGCGCATGTTGAGCCCGGTTGAAGCCCAAGTGCGTCCAGCGGACGCAGTAGAAGCACATCAAGAGCTGCCAGATCAGACACCGGCGACCTCAGACTGTCCCTCGTCTCTCGAAAGACAGCAGCCGTGTCGCTCATAGCTCATGAACCTCTTTCGACTTGAGAGGTATCTGCTGGAGGGTACTTGATGTCCCAAAGTGAACACAAAGGAAAGTGGGAGATGGAACCAAGCAACGTTTACTTCATCCGCGATAAAGAGATCTCTCCTACAGTTCAGCTTAGCTGCCAATACCTTTCGAGTACCTACAAATATGTCGGGACTGGTGCGCACGGCGTTGACAAGAGCCGTGAGAAGACCTTGCAAAGTCCACGGTATCAACGCACGTCGCGGTGTCGTGATACAAGCTCCAAGTCCTGACTCGTCACCTATCATCGAGCAGAACGCAGGCGGTGGCTACAGCGCAGCCTCGGCACCTTCGAACCCACCTTCATCTTCATCTTCATCATCTCCTTCTTCAATAAGCATTTCCGCATCGTCTTCATCATCTCAGCATCCTTACGCTTCCGTCGAGGGCGTGTTCGACAATAATGGAGAACCCACCGGTGTAGGCAAGACTTTGCCTGCTGCACCTGTCGTCCCTGTACCTCTTGGTCAGCACCCTTTCGATACGCATGCGTTTGTGGCATATCTTGAGAAGTCAGAGCTGAGCCCAAAAGCGGCCGGGGCGCTCATGGAGTCGACAAGGCAGATGATTGTCGAGAGGTCGGGCGAGACTAAGCAGACGATGCTGCATAAGGAGGACATGGAGAATGTAGGTCATCTGTGAGTGATTGATGCTGATTTCAGGCTGCATACTTGTTCAAAGCTGCTTTGTCAGAGCTGCGGACTGAGCTATCTGTACGAGCGAGGAATGACGGCCTTGCATTGCGGACAATGTCAGGAGCTATCAGGAGAGAAGTGGATGCGCTGCAGCAAAAGCTTAAAGAGGACATTGCGACACTGAAGCATGAGTGAGTGTTCTTTCCAGCAGTGTCGACCAGAAGCCATTTGCTGACCGCCCAGCATCGAGATGGATATGAACAATCGCAAAGGCGAGACAAGAACAGAGCAAAAGTCGTATGATATCCTGATAGAGGTGCGTCTTTCGTATCAATTGCACAACTGACGTCCCGCAGGAGATCAACAACAAGTTCACAATCTCCCTAGGTGATCTCCGTACAGAGATCGAATCCGCTAAATGGGATGCGACCCGTCGGGCAATCTGTAAGTCCCTCTTTTTCTGCCAAGCTGACAACACAGCCATCATCCTCCTGCTCGTCGTCTTCGTAGTAGCCATCACCTCCTTCTCCGACATCACAGATGCCAAGAAAGCCCTTCCGCCACCGCCACTACCGCCTGCTGTTTCTTCCAGGCCGGTGATGCGCGATGTCGCCGTTGGGAACGATGATGATCTTGTGGATGATGATGAGGCGGACGATTCGGACTTGACGCTTGCTGCGCGGTCTGTTATTGGCGGTCAGCAGACTGGAGAGGGGATGATGGGCGGACGGCATGGGAGAATCTAGTGAACGACAAGAGATGGATAGTGGTCAAAGATCATCGTCCTGTGCTGATGTGGATCTAGTTCCAAACGAGATACAGAAGCCAGCGGGAGTCAGGTCGCTGGCAAGCAGCCGAGTAAATCTAGCCGCCGAGTAAATCTTGCACCATTAGAAAGGGCAGGAAATTGTCTCATCTAATTCAGCCTCGAGGTGATGATGACGCTTGGTTGCTCTTTCCTCCGTCTGATCGCTTGTCGAATGCGTCGGACTTGAAAGCGGAGGCGTAGTGCTGAAAGGATTCTCTGCAAGTCGACCACAAAAAAAGTGACGTGCGCGTGTAGGTCCTTTGTTTGCTTTGACCTCCCTTCTCAATACGTCGGTGGTTGCCCGTTTTTATCGGGGTGAGCTAAGGTATATAAGATGATAAGAGGGTGACGAAGTTCAGTTCTTTTAATCCCAATCTCGACGAAATGAGCCAACAACCTGCTGAGGCTGACACTGTGACGGGCCATGTCCTTGTTGAACATTACAATATCGATTTCACGACCACCACAAACAATGGAAAGGCTGTGTCCACCATAGCCACTTTGTCCAGCCACGATGCCACATATGCGACGGAGGAGCATCTGCGCAAGGCAGTCAAAGTGTTCTTGCAGCACCGCGGACTGAACGACATCGATGTGACATCCTTGGGAAATCCTTGGCAGGCCTCGGCGGACGACACAAAAACGAAATGTCTAAAGCATCTTCAGGCATAGTGGAGCTATCGAGGGAGTTATGCAGTATCTTCAATATGTTCATACACGTACAGTGTACTCAGTAGCGCTACGGGCACACTTTCAGAATCTTCCAACTACTAATTGACACATTGGCTCAAGGATCCACCTTGGAAGGACGAGTGGGTATAAGTGAGGCAATGCAGTGTATATGCTAGCGAACTGAGCGAAGGGGAGGTATGTCAGCAGTCGAGCAGAGCTGCTCTCGCAAGCGGCTGCGCCAGTCTTGCACCCCGCCAGCAGCCTGCGTCTAAGAATCGCTTGAAACCCCGTCCGCGTTCCGTTGTCTGGGCGCGGAGCTTGACCAATCACTCAGACTCCTAGCTTTGACTCGCTATCCAATTGATGACGAAACGACTTTCAAAGCGCTTTGTCAAATTCCTTTGAGCTGACTAAGAAAACTCATCTTGCGCTTTTGACTCTAAGAAGGCCAGCCGCCAGGTCACTGCCACTGCTCGTATACGTATACGCTTTCTCAATAATGTCGTTGAAGCCAATGTCAGATCATGATTGGGAGGTCCTCCCGGATGGTGCCACAGAGCTCATCATCAATGGGCTTCGCATCGACTACAAAACCTCCCCGGTCTCGGAGTCCCTTGGCAGTTAATTGACAACCGTCGAAGTCTATGACGAAAGCACTCATTTCAACAACGTCCCCTGGTCTCAAATCAACACTGCAATAAAGCATACTTGTTTTCTCAACAACTCTCGCACCCTACAGAAGAGTGGTTCGCACAGAAATGGACGAAAACAACGAATCGAAAGATGTCCAAGGAGCTGTTGCACAACGAATACGTCGAAATTCAGAGCACGGAAGTTTGACCATCGTGTAAATGAGTAACCATGATGCAGCTTGATACCTGTTCACATTGCGCTTCTATAGCCCCTGCTCCTAACGCCTATCATTTTCGCGCCTCGGTGGCGAATCATGCCTCCTTCTAGAGTGCTGATCATTGTAGCGCTGCTGCTGCTCGTCATAGCGCGGCGGCGAGTTGTCTCGACGGCGAGAAGGGAGCGGCTCCCTACGCTGAGGAGGAGGTCGATCATCTCTGCGCTGAGGAGGTGGGGGGTCATCTCGGTGGCGAGGAGGCGGCGAATAGCCACGACGAGCCGGAGGAGAGTTGGCACGACGGGGAGGAGGGGAGTTGGGCCGACGAGGAGGTGGAGTCTCCGAATCATCACGACGACGCGAACGAGGTGAATCATGTCGACGTCTCGAAGAGTCAAAGTCATCACCACGGCGCCGAGGAGGAGTCGAGGCTTCGCGTGCACGACGAGGGGGAGGAGTCGAAGATTGCCTCCTTCTTGACCTTGCCGGCGGAGGCGAGCGTGAACGCGAGCTCGACAGGCTGCGGCGCCTAGGTGGTGGGCTACGCGAGTCTGAACGACCACGACGCCTCGGCGGCGGTGACCGACGCGTCCCACGAGGACCGCGCGAATCATCACTGTCGCTCTCCTCACTCGACGACGTCTCACTGTCACTATCACTGCTGCTCGAAGTAGTATCACTTGAATCACTGTCACTCGATTCTTCCGCCAATTTCTTCGCCTGCTCCTCTGCGATCCGTTTCGGTGCATTCTGCAAATGCACCCTCGCGTTCTCCGTAATTGCACCCAGGCCAATCGACGTGAAGTAATTGATGGCGAAACGAGTATTCTTCGGATCGTCGATGGGGAGAATGTTGCTGAAGGCATACTGCATATCGGGTTGTTTGAACCTTTCAACGAGTTTAGGTAGACCGAGGGCTTCGAGCATCTCGACCATGAGAATCTTGACAAAGATACGACTGGAGGAAGTCGTATCGTCTTCGGTCATGTGCACGACGTGCAAGACAGCCCACGAGATCGAGTCGGAAGCGAGCAAGTGGCCGAAGAATCGACCAATGTTGCGAAGTTTGTTGGTCTCGTATCGATGGATAGTCTCGTAGTATTTCTGGAATGCTTCTTGGTAGCATTCCGTCCAGACTCGATTCAACTTGCAAAAGCGTTCACCGATCAAGCCAAAGAACGAGTTGTACGATCGTTCTTGAGAACAACATTCGATGATCATGTTGCACATTTCAATCTGTCGTCAGTCAATCTCGTCCAGCTTCGGTGCGTACCTCGCGACCTTCAGGAAGACTAATAGTCAAAAGCTTGTGAACAGCTTCTTCATAGTTGAGCGAGTTCATGACAGTGAGGTAGATGGTTCGACGAAGGTTGATCAAGTTGGTTTCCGTAAAGTCTTGAATGCCTTGCTTGTCGGGAGCCACACCATCATCCTCGTCATCATCACTCTCGTCCTCATCGTCCGTCCCAGCCTCGGACCCTGAGTCCTCATCATCAGAATCACCAAGAATCTCCTTCTTAATCTCTTGATAGCGTTCCTCGTTCTCCAAAAAGTTAGGATCAGCCTTGAACAGATCTACTTGGTCAGCGCTATTTTGATTGCCTAAGAACTCACTCAGGCCTTCCTGTACAGGAAGCTGCTCGTCCAATGCAATCCGATGTGTAATCTGCTCTTCTTCCTCCACAAGGTCCAAGCCTTCAGGGATGGCCGGGTTATCCTTGTACTTGTCTTTCCTAACCTGGAACAAGACCTCGATCATGTACTGACACCTTTTATCCAGTGCACCCTCATGCAGCACCGCTCTAAAGCGTTCATAAACCCCATTATTCGCCTTTGGCGAAACCTCTGCCAAAAGCGCACCGACCTCCCTCATGAACCCTACAGCAATCTCGATACTGTCGTCCGTCGGGCGTTCGATACAAAGCAGCAGAATCTGCAATGCGACAATCTCGTGCGCGACAGACTGATTGCAGAGATGAGCAATGAATGTCGCGGTGGCGTGACAGACGGTCTTGTCGTTTCTCTTGAACGCACGACGAAATTGAGAGATGAGACGGACGAGAACGAGTTCGCCTACTTGAGGGAGTTTGGTGTTGACGATTGCGACGAGGGCTGCAAAGATGGGGGTGAAGGGAAGGGAAGAGGCTTGAGCTCTCATGATGGCGCGGGCGAAAAGACCTTTGCCGCGAATCAAGTTTTCGCCAAACAGTTCGGGAACGACGTGCTTGATGTTGGCTACGTTGACCTGTATATTAGCGCAAAAAAAGCTAGTTCAAGACATACTTTGTTGATGAGACCGTTGATACTCTTTCTCAGTGCATCCCAACTCAACCTCTGATATTCCGCACTGGTCTTATCCTTGGCCGCTTCCTGCTGCAGCGCCCTCAATCTCGCAGGAGGCATATAAGCCCCGCCTGTCCTCGTGCCCAACAACTTTTTGAACTCTTCTTGTGGATCGAAAGCTTTCGCGACCTGTTGACCTCCAACTCGCTCCTGAGCAAGTTGAGCTTCGAGCAAGTTTGCCTCGCGAATCTTGCGACGCTCGGGATCTACATCATTGACTGACACGTCTGGCATGGTGTCTAGACGGGCTCTGCGCGTTGGTTGCGGTGGCTGGGGTGATGTTGATCTGTAGGTGTTAGAATCTTGCCGTTGCAACGAGACTTGCCTTTTTCTTTTCGATGGACCGTCATCCCTGTCTCCTCCTATTACTCTTGGAGGTGATCTTTCAGGGGCTGACATGGTGATATCTCCCTTTTGATGATAGAAACAGAAGAGCTGCAGCTAGCTGGCAGGTAGCAGGCAGAGAGGGGTTAGCGTTGTTAATTGTATGACGTGGTAGTTGACTGCCCTCCTGTCCACGTGCACTGACGCGCTCCTATCCTTGTTGCTTCTGGCCTTCCTATCTTATCCTCCATTCCAAGATCTAACGACCATCTTATCATCATCTACCAATGTCAACGCTCGATACAATGGTGACCACTTTCATACACGATCCACTAGCACAACCAAAATTAGACAAAGCAGCAGAACGCTACCAGAAACCGCAAGAGCTGACGTATGGCTATGGAACCGCTGGATTTCGTACCCTGTGAGTGGTCTTCGATGAGACGTGAGACTATACTGATGCGACAAGTGCTTCGAGGCTTCCTTCTGTGCTGTTCAGAGTTGGATTGTTGGCCATTCTGAGGTCCAAGCGTCTTGATGGCGCTACTATTGGAATCATGATTACAGCCAGTCACAACCCAGAGCAGGTCAGTTTACACGCTCCAACATGCAAACAGCACACGGCTGACATCAACCAGGACAACGGCGTCAAGCTCGTCGACCCATCAGGAGAAATGCTAGACCCCACATGGGAACAACACGCCACAACCCTAGCAAACTGCTCTTCAACCTCCAACCTCATCCAAACACTCAAAGACCTCGTCAACCAACTCAAAATCGACATTAACCAACCCGCATCCATCGTCTTTGCAAAAGACACCCGTCCTTCCGGTCCTGAACTCGTTGATGCTCTACAAGCTGCTTTGGGCGCTTGGGATGGTGTGAAAGTGTTGGATTTGGGTGTGACGACGACGCCGATTTTGCATTATGTGGTCAAGGCTACGAATGATAAGACGGGTGGGTATGGTGTGCCGACTGTTGAGGGTTATATGATCAAGACGGCCGAGGCTTTCAAAACGCTCGTTGTACGTCGAGATGGACTCAGCGACAGATGGAGCTGATCATCAGGCCAACAGACCTCAGATCACACCACTGACAGTCGACTGCGCGAACGGCGTAGGCGCTCTGGCCCTCGAGACTTTGGGCTCCCACCTCGGTCCTCTCCTCCCCTTCAAAGCCCTCAACACATCTCTCACAACCCCCGGCGCCCTCAACAAAGACTGCGGTGCAGACTATGTCAAGACCTCTCAACACGCTCCTCCTACCCTCGCCAACACCTTGCACGGTAAACCCGGTGTCCGCGCATGTTCATTCGATGGAGATGCCGATCGCATTGTCTACTATTACTATGATGATGCTGGACGCTTCAGATTGTTGGATGGTGACAAGATTGCGGTGATGGCGGCCATGTGGTTGATGGAACTTGTTGAAAAGGCGAAATTGAATGAAGGGGAGGATGCGTTGACTGTGGGTGTTGTGCAGACTGCTTATGCCAATGGCAGTTCCACCAAGTTTCTCAAGTCGGTGCGTTTCGTTTTTTTTGTCGCAAGTAAGCAGTGCTGACATTAAGCGCAACATTCCCGTCACCTGCGTCCCAACAGGTGTCAAGCACCTGCATTCCGCAGCCCACCGTTTCCCCATCGGAGTTTATTTCGAAGCCAACGGCCACGGCACCATCCTGTTCTCTCACGCCACCCTCGAGCGCCTCACCTCAACATCACCCCATTCCCCAGACGGCGCGAACGCCATCGCCCAGCTCCTAGCCCTCTCCAAACTCATCAATCAAGCAGTCGGCGATGCAATCTCAGATATGCTTCTCGTTGAAACCATCCTTGCCTTTCGTCGATGGGGAGCACCGGAATGGGATGCGGCCTATGAGGATTTACCGAATCGACTAGTCAAGGTTGTCGTGCCGCAACGCGAGGTCTTTGTGGCTACGGATGCGGAAAGGAGGTTGGAGAGGCCAAAGGGGTTGCAAGGTGAGATTGATGAGACGATGAGGAAGTTTGAGATGGGAAGGGCGTTTGTAAGGCCTAGTGGGACGGAAGATTGTGTGAGGGTTTATGCAGAGGCAAAGACTAAAGCTGAGGCTGATGGTGAGTGCTTTGTGCTTGTAAAACTGATGAGAAGGACTCGCGACTGCTATTGCAGACTTGGTCCGCTACCACAGTGGGGCCGCCTAAGCCTAGACGTGAATACGATGTGATGTGCAGAGGTGTGAATAGAGAAAGGTGGTTTGACATTGCACTATGTAAATACTGGTCTTAGACTTTACGGCCCGGCAGCGACGATTGCCACTGAAAGTCTGGTCGTGGACGGGGATGTTGTACTTGATGGTTAAAGGTGCACTAGGCGTTGAACTACACACTGCAAGTCTACACTTCGTGTTGAGGAGCCGCTGGTGACGAGTCGCTGCATTGCGCAGTGAGCTTAAACAGCCTCTTTTGCGACGCTCGGCTCAAGCCGTCGCGGACGACATGCGCCCGGGCAAACTATAGTTTGAGGAGCTGATGATTGAAGGTGAGACTGTGGAATTATTGGGTCTTTGAGTCGACCTACAAGAGACGTGCATCCATGATTGACTTGAAATGAATGCTGCTGCAATTAGCCACTTTCAGATACCTCCCACTCACAATTCTGATCCCGTTTATAGCCGAGACGTGTTGAAACCCGTTTATCCTCTTTTCGCTTCTGGATATGTCATTCAAGCTGCAGAGACACGCTGTAGATACAGAGTTCCTCGAGCATCAGGTCGAGGTCCTGAGTCACTAGGGGTTAGCATGCTGTGAAGGGAAGGGTAGGTCATTTTCTGAAGCTTGTGTTGGAGCTCACTCTAGCTGATTGTCAGCTGAGCCATAGACGGCCTCGCTGGAAATGAACACGGAGATGTGTCGATACAAGGCTCAACGTGAGCTTCTTTGCTACTGTTAAGGCTTCCGACAACGAAAGCCCGTAAGCATAGTGATCGAGCGACTAGGTGGTTTCACTACCGGTCGTTGCTCAGGTGCACTTCACGACGCGCGAGCGAGACATGTGATGACTATCACTCTAAGGATAGGTAAGCTGCATGTATCAGTGCGTCACTGATAACAAGGATGAGTACGGACATGGCATCTGTGAACCACCTTTCTCTTTCACATCATGGTCTCACATTCGCAGTGCGATGTGTCTTAGGGTTCATGATTCTTCGCAGAGTCGAGTTGGGTCTGCAAGCCCTCAAGGCCTACTTGCTGACCTGCAATCAGGACTGGAGATTTTGTGCGGTCACGCCGTTACGGTAACTCACTTGTTGTTCCAGTGACTGCTTGCTTGCACTGTTCCAGCACAGGATCGTTGCCGAGGAAAGCACAGAGCGCTGCCTGTCCTATGGTCAGCGCTGTGTGCTTAAGCACAGTGCAGCGTCAACAGGCAGGAAGGCGGCTTAGGAAGAGTATACATTTCTCTTAGGCCTCAGCTCTGATCTGTGTCTTGTGCGGCATCGACCGCAAACGCTACTTTCGCAGTGACAACCGCACGACTACGAAACCCTGACAACGCATCAGCATGCCTTTTCCAGTGCGTAGTCATGCTGCTTGGATGCGAGGCGAGGTTGGAACTTCGGAAGAGCAATTGGTGTGTGGACATGGCATGTGGAAGCTGATGAAAGAAGGCAGATAGCCGGCTTTCGAGGCTGCGTATCCGGACTTGACTCTAAGAGATGCATGAACTGCAACCGCTCCGCGCCTGATTCCTACATCGTGAGAGAGCGCCCTGGTATTGATACGGATAGCAACGACATCCATGTAAGCAAGACTGTACGTTCAATCTGCTCGTCATCAAGGCTAACGATCAGATAGCCGGCCTCCACCTCTCGTGCATGTGACGCTTTCGTTCAATCTTCAGTCTGATTGCCCATAGTAGCAACGACTCCGTCATGCGGAGTTTCCGGAGTTTTCTACCAGAGGTCGGCATCAATCGCAAGTACAAGAGTGGTGGCGAGGTTCTCTCTCGTCGTCTCGACTATCACTCCTTGTAACACTCGCAAATCCACAACTATCACTCAAGGTGGTATGTACTCTGACAACACGATTTGCCAGCGCTGACTCTTGACAGTTACCTCAAGAATCTTTCATCTACGAGAAACTCGGGAGCGAGTTTCCCTTGCATGCCATCTTGCACCAAAACATTGCCGCTTGGCATGTGAGGTTCATCGAAGCTGTCTTTCTCCACGCTCCTGCTGCAACATCCAATGATGCTACAAAGGAGCTAGACAGGCTTGTACGCGCTTTCTTCGCCTGGCTGCAGAAGCAGTGGGAGGAGCTGGCGGAATTGGACGCCAGCGAGACCAGATACCTGGTCCATTGCCTAGGAGTTTATTTCAAGACTACAAATGTGAGTGCCTCAGCTGCACTCACCAGTTTGTGTGATTAGTAGATCAGATGCCTGTGAAGAGACTTCTTGGTATCGCATCTCATTGACAAGGAACTCCCTCTGAGTCTAGGCGATGCGGCTCGCGTCGTCTCGCATGAATAATTTGGAGATTGTGTCGAGTCCCGCGCGTGAGTAGCGGGTACGGTCGATCGTGATGCTCCTGCGTCTCGAAAGTCCGGACCTATCGAAACCGTGGCGGGAGCTCGACGCTTGAGTCTTGAGTCTCCGGTCTTGTCAGCTGCTCACAACGAAGCTATAGTCGG